>JAOTAY010000007.1:29247310-29257473 GCA_025629805.1 Erythroxylum baracoense | reverse complement strand
ATTATTTAAGTTAGGTTGTTCGAATGGAGGCTTTCCTTGAAACGAATGACTTGTGGGAAGCTGTAGATGAAGACTACGACGTTCTGAACTTGCCTACAAATTTAACGGTGGCTCAAATCAAAATTTACAAAGAAAAGAAGTAGAGAAAGTCCAAAGCAAAAGCTTGTCTGTTTTTAGCAGTCATAACAATAATTTTTTCTAGAATCATGACGCTCAAAAAGAGTAAAAAAATTTGAGATTTCTTAAAGGAGGAATATGTAGGGAATGAAAGAATCAAAAGAATGCAAGTGTTCAATTTGATCAGAAAATTTGAGATACAAAAAATGAAGGAGTCAGAAACAATTAAAGATTACTCCAACAAGCTCATTGTTATTGCCAATATTGTAAGATTTCTTGGTTCTTATTTTGATGATTCTAGAATAGTTAAAAAAATTCTAGCAACCATTCCAGAAAAATTTGAGCCGATAATTTCATCACTCAAAAACTCAAAGGGTTTGGCAAAAATTAGTTTGACAGAATTGTTAAATGCATTACAGGCACAAGAACAAAGGAGAGTCATGAGACAAGAAGGAACTGTGAAAGGATCTTTTCCAGTAAAGTCATTCAACAAAAAGATGATCAATAACAACAATGCTTAGAGTTTTTCACCATGTGCGTATTGCAAGAAAATAAATCATCCAGAATACAAGTATTGGTGGAGGCCAAATGTAAGATGCAATAAGTATGGACAACTAAGACATGTTCAAAGGACATGTAAAGCACAACAACATGTGGAAGAAGTCAAGCAAGCTGTAAACGATCAACTTGAGAAGAAGGAGGAGTTATTTACAACATCATGTCTTGCCGACTATAATTCAAATGAAAGCTGGCTTATTGATAGTAGTTGCACAAATCACATGACATTTGATAAAAAGATGTTCAGAGAAATTGATACAAGTTATATCTCCAAAGTCCAAATTAGAAATAGAGACTACATTGAAACAAAAGGAAAGGAGACTATGGCAATTAAAGGGCATTCAGATTTTAAGTTAATTTCTGATGTCTTATATGTTCCTACAATAAACAAAAATCTGTTGAGTGCTTGTTCATTGCTTGATAAAGAATTGAAGGTACTATTTGAAAAAGACTGTTGTATGATCAAGGATGCAATGGACATGGAACTGTTCAATATCAAAATGTAAAATAAAAGATTTGCATTGGATTTTACGAAAGAGAACTACGTTGGTGATATTGAGAAAAATATAATTAACATGAAGACCTCTATTTATGATGAAATCATAATGAGTTCTTCAACTTCAAAAATATCGACAAGAAAGGCCAACAAGGTGGATCACTCCTTCACTGTGGAAGATAAAGGAAGATTTAGCAGGTTGAAAATGGTAGATGAAAAGTTTATGACAAGCCTAACAGCGAAAGTGGGAGCACAAACGGAAAAGAAAAAAAATGTTTGAAGTTTGTAGTATCAAAGCCAAAGAGGAGTGTTAAAAACGTATCTTTGAATCAGTCAAACTAACTGTTACAATTAGTTAAAAGTTATAATCTCATTCTTAGTGATAGATTTTTTCAGATTTCATGAAATTGTTTCCTGTATTTTAACATATCAGCTTAAGCCAACATCTTTGTAACCCTTTTGGCTCAATTATACAACATAATTATGTTCTTATAATTTGTAATTGCCAATACGTAATTACAGTATAACCCGAAAGGAAACCAAACTTTAAGTTGAGGTTTTTTCCTTAGCACAATCATAGGCCTATCAATCTTTTGTGTCCATGTCTGCCAAGCAGCATCATAACTCGCACATCTCTTCTGCAAGTAATGAAGACAGTCGACAGACGTGTAAGTTCTTAAATGAAAAATCAAAGTTATTAACTGTTTGGATGATCAGATAGGTAATAATTTGATGTTGAGAGTTACGAAGGAAAGTACTGACTCGCATCAAAAAGCTGGACAAAACTTGCAGCAACATCATTCGAAGGCTTTTCTATTCATCTCAATTATAAGAAAACATTTTTAAGCTATTCGCGTTCAGACTACTCTTTACTTGTACTAGATTAGTAAGCTATTTACGTTCAGACTAATCTTTACTTGTACTAGATTAGTCTGTATGAAATAAAGTACTGATTAAATAAATTTATCTATCTATTCTCAAGCCTTAAACTTGACACTTCTAATTAAAAATAAAAGTACTGAACCACTCACACCAACTATATTTAATTATTTTTCTATTCGTTTTGATACCTATTTTTTATCGGTTCAATCTAATATTTGTAAGTTTTGGTTTTATCCTATTTATAACATTTTGAAATCAAATAATTAAATGATTTTTATAAATTTATAAAGAATTTTTATTTCTTACTTTTGTTTAAATAAAAGATTAAAATATCACTTATGATATGAGATATTATACGCATTATTCTAAATATGCAATTGTACGGTTCACAAATTAAAGCATTGAATCAAATATATAAAATCTTAAGAGGGTCATTATAGTTCAATGGAAGAAGTGTGAATTTCTGGTCCCCTCAACAATGGGGTTCAGGATGTGACATATATGGCAATTTGAAGCTCTAACCATCACTGATCTTCCAAATCCTGAATTCATATATTCCTGACTATCTTGGCCAAATATAATTCATTGGCTTAGTACGTACCAGAATTGGCTGAGAGAGAAAAAGTCCTTCACATGTCAACGAGTAGGATAAGGAGACATTGACAAAATGTGCTAGGAGAAGATCCAAAGTTCGTTAACGTGGATTTCTGTTTATATCTACTTCTGTTCGTCTTCGTCTTCTTTGTTGCTACTAATCCACGGAAGCAGCAAAACCAAGAGTCGCATTTATGGCTATTGTTTTCCTCTTGTAGCTACAATGACCCTTTTGTGGGGGACCGAGACCTCTTACATGCTAATTGTCGCCAATATCAATTCTTTAGTCACTGTAGCTTCAGGACACCATACATTTCAGCCTGTCAGAAAACAAGGTGTTGGCTGCAAGAAGATGATGTTGGGGGTTAATCACTGGATTTTACTTGGAAACACATACTTGGGATCATTTCCATTCCTGAAAACTGTGAGATTATCAAGAAAAAATAAAGGATAGAACACCAACTTTATAACTATTGATATGAATTAGTGTTCCAGGATTCAGGAGTCAGTTCAGGCAACATTAGATGATCATTTTTCAAGGTTCAAACAAGGTATATTTGATCCTTCCACACTATGAATCCAGGATAAACGATTAGAGTGATATAACTATCTAACTTCTGATCAGGTTTGAAAATGCAGATTATAGATTGGAAGAAATGTGTAAGATTATCAAAAGAAACTTGATCGTGACCTGCATTATCAGGATTTTCTGCAATAATTTGCGGTTGTATTGAAAGGAACAAACCTGGAACGGGGACCAAGGCCTTCAAGTATTCCGCATGTCGGCCGGTTCATCCTGGGGTCATTGTTAAAAAGTCTGAGGACATTGAACAATGCCCATCATTTTTCCTGTCATAGGACTTGTGTTTTCACTTAATACACATGCATTTGAAGCAGTGTCATTGTCGATTGTGATGAGAAAATGAAAGCTGTAGACTAAAAAGACAAGAACTGTGAAGTGTAAATCCTTAGAGATGAAGTCTGAAAGAGCAGACACAACTACTAGTTTTAAGTTGATGCTTTGTGTTTTGTACAGCCCACAAGTGATTGCCTCGTGAAATGCCTGAGATCCTGTGACTTTTTTGCAATGTTGTTTAGTTGTTGCTGCCTACAAATCGAACAAGTCCCTGACACTGAAGATGGTTCATGGACTTCGCAATTGCTTCACTTATATTACCTTTCACATGTTGATGCTTTCTGGTTCCAGTGGGCTTATGGGTTTCCTTCAATCTAATGGACTGGATTCCTGCTTCTCTGGATGGAGAGAATGCATCAGGCTCCTCCGTGTTGACCTAGGCCAGGTTCAAATAGGACTGTCATGTCTACTCTAAAAATGGGTCAGGCTTAGGCCATGCTATGTCTACCCCAAAAGTTTATAGGCATGAATTTTTGTTTGGGAAAGTAATTTTTGAAAAATTTATATTATCATTTTTGGTTCATTTTTTTTAATAGTTAGGAAAGTAAAAACTTTCTCAATTTAGGAAAAATAATAGCACTTTACTTGGATTTTAAATCCCCTCATCCCTGAGTATTTAGATTACTTTCTTCAAGAATTTAATCTAAAAAATACGCTAGTCAATTCTATCATTCCTTCTTTCTCAACTCTATGACAACTATTTTTATAATAATAAGGAATTTAATAATAATAATAATAATAATAATAATAATAATGTAATTAATACAATTAATAAAATAAGAATAATAATAAGTAGAAAATTAATAATAATAATAAAGTTAATACGAATAATAAAATCAATTATAATAATAATAAAATTAATAATAAAATAAATATAAATGTAATTGATAAAATTAATAATGATAAAAAAGTAATAATTAGTAGAAATTTAACAATTATTATTATTATTATTATTAAGAAGAAGAAGAAAATTAATAATAATAAATAATTTAATAATAATAATAATTAATTAATTAAATTAATTATAATAAGAATAATAATAAGTAGAAAAGTAATAATAATAATTAAAAATTAATTAGAATAATAAATTTAGTAGTAGTAGTAGTAGTAGTAGTAATAGTAGTAGTAGTAGTAGTAGTAGTAGTAGTAGTAGAATAATAAATTTACTAATAATAAAATTAATAATAAGTAGAAAATTATTAATAATAATAATTAATATTAAGAATAATAAATTTAATAAGAATAATAAATTTAATAATAATGCACTAATTGTATTTTTATTGTCAATGTTAAAATTTTTTTTGATATTTGATTTGAATTTTAAAATTTATCTTTGTACTCGGTTAAAGTTTTTTAGTATTTTTCAATACTATATTTATGATATAACAGTATTATATGATTAGAATATCATGAATGAAAAAAATTAACATATAACTTGTATTACAAATTAACATTATTTAACGATTTTAATTTTTATTCGGTTTGTAGGGATATAATTGAAAACACAAGTTAAAATTAAATTACATTCTATAAAATACTATTACATACCAAACACTGTAATAAGAATCCATTCAACTTTCCTATTAGAATTTTTATAAGTATCCAAATATGTGAATATCTTTATTTTTCGAAGAATCAGATTCTAAATTCACTTTACTTTCCCACCAACCAAACAGGGTCATAAATTATTCTTGATTGTATGCCTGTATAGTTGACAGACAGTAAATGTAACTTTTTAGTTTACTAAAGTTTCATAAATGAACTATATAGACATTTACTATCACTTAAGTTGGAATTTAATTACCTAGAGAGAAGTTCAGTCCATTCTTAAGCTTTACAGAAGATTTTATATGCAAAATAGTACTCATCCGGATCTTATACAATACATTGGTTGTTTTGTTCTAATACAGTACTCAACTCTCTAATACAATATTCAACTCCTACCGCATGAATCTTTATTCCCTCTATCAAAACATTTTCACCGGAAACTTTCAATTTCTTGTCTGAGGAGTACCTCACAGGATGAGGGTTGAAGATTCAGAAAATGGTAAGGACCTGCCAGAATTGTTTTACTTTGAAGCTTTAGACTTATTTAGCAACTTCTGAATCAGGATGGTCATGTGAATTGACAAATTTCAAGTAATTCTCTATCTCATTACTCTCTGGGCTGCCATGTACTAGATTAAACCACTTCTTGTGATGTGTATGTTTCGGTTTCCTGTCACTAATGGCAATGGCAATGTCATTGGGGAAGAGGTCTCGCAGCACAAAGGCATGTACCATCGTCGTCACAAGCAGAGCTGTGACTGTGAGTGTGGAGGCAGAAGAGAGAATTACAACAAGAACACGGGTTACTATATGTTCAACTTCACTTTCGTACTTAATGGTTGCAATAGCTGCACCGGTCATAGGGAAGGTGTAAGCCCACCAAGCCAATGAGAACCTGTCAATTCAGGAGATTTAAGCATACAAGAAAAACCTGAAAGTAGAAACAAACAGTATGATGAACTGAAGGAGCTAAACACTTACTTGAATCCTCTGAAAAAGTTAATTCGAACTGCCTGCAAAAAACCAGGGGAAAAGAACATGCTTCAGAAAATTTGCAACACCCTCATGCAGTTTTAGTTTCAATTATGTAAAATGACATCAATGGGTACTGATGGTCAGCAAGTGGCATACTAACCAGTGAGAAATACAGGAACAAGGCAATGAAGTAGGCAATTCTTGATCCATAATCGAAGGAACCTTGAATCTTTGCCCATGCCATTGAAGCAACACTAGGAGCTGCAACAAACAGAAAGAACACTGGATGAAGCTCCTTTGGGAGTGTTTCATTTGTTGGAAGTCTCTGGTAGAGAGTCACAAAGAGGACCGTGTAATGAGCCAAGCCGACAGCAAAAAAGAATATGGGTCCTTCTTTAAGCCCCATTGATGCGCCTAACAATGCTCCAACGAAGTTCCCAACAACTGAAAGGTGATTAGAAGGATTTGCCACCTTTGATAGCCTTCTTTGTCCTCCTGACATCCACTGCCCATAAATCTTAAGCTCCAGGAAGAGGATTGGAGTCATGAGAATGTACCAAAGGGCTTGAGGCAGATCTTTAGTTACATGAGGTGGCACTCCCAGCGCTAAGAACAGAAGGGCTATCCATGGGGCAAAGAAGAAATTAACCCGAATTGGATGGTAATATTCGCGACGAACGGCTTCGAAGAAGAAGATCAGTTTAAGAAGGTAGATGGAAGAGACAATAGCTACAAGAGCAACAGAAATGCACCATAGAACAAGATTTATTTTGTCACTAACGTGCAGAAATTTTGTAGATTCAGATGTGGCTAGTGTTTTCCACATGATAGCTTGACTGCTAACACCAAGACAGATACCAAATGAAGAGACTGGAAACCGAAGAAGAAAAGGCCATCTCTTGTCTTCTGGTAGCACAATTTGTTCTGAAGACTGTAAGGATAATAGATTATCAGTCAATTACAAGTTTTTTTTTTCAGCAACTGACTGAGATAAGTATAGAATAGGCTCATGATTTGCTTCCATAAATAATTAAATATCACAAGAGATTTGAGGGAAATGAAAGCACATACCCTGAGAGTCTCAAGTTCTGGACCTTCCAACGCATCGAAGTACCTGTCTACAGGTAAAGCTTCTTTCTCTACCTTCTGTCCCGTCGTACTAACTGGCGGAGCTTCCCTTGGTCTTCCTCGTAGGTTTGTTATCTGCCTCTCAAGCTTCCCTGACCAAGTTTTGAAAGAATCATATCTGTTATCCTTCAGTTTGTTCATGCTGGGATGGTTAGGAACATTTGCAATGGGAAGTCCTTCCTGAAATACAAGGCCTTTGGGCATTGGCTGAGAATGAAATTTCACTTTCTTTGACTCTTTGCTCGAAGCCTTAGCTGTAGCAGAAGAATCAGATATTCCATTTCCAAGAGCTGCTCTTCCACTATCTTCAAAAATAACCCTGTTTGTGTTTTTTGAGCTTTCTCTCAAAGGAGAAGCTGGCATGCTGAGTGAAATAGACTGCTTTCTTTTATGGTTTACAAGTTTAGGTTCATCAATGGCGGTCTCAACAGAAATCGTCTCATTCACCTGGTTAAACATGTAAAAGAAAAGTTACTACCGTTCATGTCCACTGTGCAGAACTTGCAAATTTCAAGAACAAGCTTTGTTTGATCTCTTTCACAAGGATAATATCATACGAGTGACATACCATATCTAACACAAGATGTTGATTGTTCGATTCAATCCTATCAAAACCAGCCACTTCATTGGAAGAGACATACTTGATTAATGTGGGAAGCTCCTCTGGCTGCTTCATTGAACCCATTTCCATCAAAAACCAGCTATATGACAACACCTGCAAGGCAAGGGATAGTTTCAGTTATTTGAGGTTTTAGACCTTCTTAATCTGTTTCTCACAGCAATTTCTTGGAGATCTAGGACTACATTGCATTAAAACAGGCATGGCCCAGAGTAAATCTTCTGGAACTTCGATCATTAAACTCACAGGTTTAGTTTGTAATGTAGATTAACATCAGAAAAAAAGTTCAGGGTAGCAGAAACATCAGAAAATTTGTCATTCTTGTCCCCAAATTTCAGTCTCTTTCAAACAATAAAGTCATAACTCCATGCCAAACGCCATCAAAGAACAGAAACTCCCATAATCATAATAATCATGGCATCCATCTTGGATCAGTAACTACAATAAAAAAGGAACGCATACCCTGAAAATGATATCTTTCTACAGGTGAATCCACAGAATCAAAATGCCTTGATGAAGTGCAGGACAGGAATGAGCTGAGCTCGCACCACTATGAACTCAGAAGGAGCGTTGAGCCACTCAGAGAGAACTCAGGACCCTGAAAAATGGAAGAATCAGCACAACCACCACACGTCTTTCTGTGAAAAGAAGCTCTGTGTGTGTATATATATATATATATTACGTCAATGGCACTTCATGAATCATACTCGCCTGGAGGGAGGTTTTTCTTACTTGAGGACAGGTCCATGCACAAAACTAAGCAACCCCACAGATTATATTTTAATGTACACCTAAGGTGACGCGGTCTTCAACGTTTTGTCATAATCATCGTCCATCTTAGAGTTGTTTTTAGAGAAGAAAAGTTTAAGAAGGTAGGTTTGACAAATCTGAAAATTTATAATTCCAATTTTTTCTTTTAGGACTCTAAAATAACTAATCCTTCTACGTATAACTCAAGAATCAGATCATCTGTTCTCGTTGTTCTGTTCAAACTTTATTTTATAAAAACCTATTCATTTAATAAATATAGTCCACAAAAATTGAACAACTAAGATTACACCAAAACATAGAGTAGAATATCTTGCATCATAACTTTCCGATTAGGATGAATGGGTTATCCTGTAGCTCAATCTGCCCATTTATTTTTAAAAGAAAAATTCAAAATGACATCGTTTTAAAATGATCAACTCGTAGCTCGATCCAGGCAAATTATAGTCCGCCGGTAACTTACCTATAGACCGACCAATTCAAGCTAAAAATGAACTTAACTAAGTTGAATTAGACAGACCGGGTCGAAA
Organism: Erythroxylum baracoense; assembly: GCA_025629805.1. Taxonomy (NCBI): domain Eukaryota; kingdom Viridiplantae; phylum Streptophyta; class Magnoliopsida; order Malpighiales; family Erythroxylaceae; genus Erythroxylum; species Erythroxylum baracoense. The sequence goes on along the minus strand of JAOTAY010000007.1, from coordinate 29,248,342 downwards.
TTATCACCCTATTTTTGATACAATGAATACTCATTTAATCACCGTATTGTTTTATTATTCAAAAGTTAAGTACTGGAAAGCCTACTCGTCAATAGATGTGTTCGTACTTCTAAGAAATCCAGCAGAAGCTGCGATATTGTCGGAATTCCAATTTCATCACATAAAACGACAAGGCATGACATGGCGACCCACGTTTGAAAGCTACACATGACGTGAAACAACTGGAACTCATTTTAAAAATATTTATTATTATAAATAATATTATAGAAATTAGACTATAAATTTAAAAACTTTAACTAATATTTAAACTTTATAAGGTATATAATAAAGATTTAACAAGATTAAAAAATTTAAAATATAATTTTAAAAAGATTATCCTTACTTATTAACATATTTAAAATCTAACTTAAGGATTGTTCTCTAAACATTAAACTTTGTTTTTGAAACGGAGAACCTGTAGCTGCTATCCTCTAGATACGCATTGAGTAAATCTCCGTATTGACGGAATAATCTGTAAATCACGACAATCAGGTACTTCGCAGTATACAAATCCTATATGACAGGCTAGATTGAGAGGGCATAGGTAGGAAAATTCGAACACAAAACCTTTTAGCTCCATGCTCCCCACTCTACCAACTCGACCGCCCCTAGGTACACTAAACATTAAACATTAATTAGTTCGTTTTATTTTATAAAAACTGATTAATTTATAAAATTAGATCTTTTTTAATAATAAAAGTTATTAAGCTAAATCGAATCAAAAAATTAGAAATAAAAAATTAATTGATTCAAAATTTTTACAATTGAATTAGTCAAGTAAGTTCAATTTTTTAATTATTAATTATAAATAATAAATCATAATTTAATTTAGTAAAAATAATTGCTAAATCAATATTTTAAAAATCGAATCTATTCAGTTGATTTAACATTAAAAATTTAAAATTAACCAATTTTTTGTTTAATTTTTAACTTTTCAGTTCAATTTAGTTCAATAATTTTTGTTGTTAACAACTGATTAATTATTTAAAATCT
>JAOTAY010000007.1:29211494-29223092 GCA_025629805.1 Erythroxylum baracoense | reverse complement strand
CCTGTTTGCGTCGAACCGTGTCCGTGAGGCTTGAAAGAAGATTTCGCAATGGACTCAGGTGTGCACTATTTAATCTTGGAGTTGTTTAAAGGAATATCCTCCTGGGTTATTCGGAGCACAAGAGATCTTTGAGAATATGCCTTTGCCTACTTATAATTTTTAGTAAATATAGAATATATATTTTTCATGTAAATAAAGGGATGAAAATATGGAAACTTGAATTATATATTTCAATTATTGATTGAGACAAACTAAAAAATAAAAATAAATGCTTTCAGCTAGCAATCCTATTCCCATTGTTTTATACCATCAGTATTATGAAAATTAAAGGGGATGTTTGTTTCTCTTTTGTTTTTTTTTGGGTTGCGGCTTTAATAAAAAAAGGAAATAACATTGAAAACACGTTTCATTGTTTTTGTTGCAATCGATTATTTTTAAAAATAAAAAAGTACAACAGATTCACGAAAATAAAAATTAGACATTTTAAAAAATTTTCACAATAAGTTTTTGTTTTTATTTTCATTTATACTTCATCTTTTTTTTTCCCTTGTAGAAAATCTCATTTTTCTCTCTTATATCTCGTACTCATTTCTTCTCCCGTTTCAGCTAGGGATGACAATAAGTAGGGTTCGATTCAGGTATTACTCTACCTATATTTATATTTATCTTTTATGATTCAACTCATATCCATATCCATATCTATCGATTTTTACAATTTATTACCCATATGGCCATATCCAAATTTATTGGATTGTTCAACTTTTTGGACATCCATCGGGTTGTATAGTACATACAAATATAACTTCTAAATAGAAAATATAAAGAGCAGATTTTTACGAACGCTCCAAATCAAAATTAGTTTAATAATAACAAATCAAGATTTTAATTTATCTGTCTTAAAAAATCATAAAATTGAAATAATAAAAATCATAATGTTTAGTACAAAGACAATATATATTTTTCACAATCAAGAACTGGAACAAAGACTGAAATATTCAAAGATTCAAATTGTCTTTGCGTGAACTCCACAACATTCAAAACTCTATCTCCATATCATTTGCATTATTATCATCTTATAAGAAAATAAAATACGATGAAAAAGGTGAAGATTACGGAGTAAAGTGGAGATTTTAAAGTTGTTTCTTCTCAGAAAATATTAATATTTTATTATATTTAACCATAAATATTAAAAACATAAAAAATAGAGTTAATAAAAAACGGGTAAGATATGAGTATCCATTGGTTCGGATTATCACTAGACCCATATCCAAATCTATACCTACATCCATTTTTAGCATCTATTTAAAATCCATTTAAAATCTATTTTTTAGTCTCTATGTCTATTTTTTCGGGTTGGGTAGTGCAGATATTAATCGGGTTGAAAACTCACTGTCATCCCTAATTACAACTTATTTGTTCTTCACCTCTTTTCCTAACTTGTCTCTTATTTCTCTTCTGGTTTTCAGGTTTGTGTTTTTGCATTTCTAATTTTTAGGTTTGTGTTTCTGCGTTTCTAATTTACTAGTTTCCATTTCTGCATTTCTGGTTTGAGTTTTCACATTTCTCGTTTTTTAATTTTTAATTTTCTGATTTACGTTTCTGCATTTTTTATTTTTTGACTTTTTGGTTTACGTTTATGAATTTCCAATTGGTTTGTTTGATGTTTTTCGTAGACTGGTTACAAATTTCAATGGCCAACAAATCTCATAATTTCAGCTGGTTTTAAGTTAATAATCTTCCAATTGACAATTCTGTTTTTAAACATGTTTTAGTTTTTAATTTTTTATTACAAATTTTTATTAAACAATTTTTTAGTATTTATATTACAAATTTTAACTAAACAAAATTAAAAAAAAACAGAATAATAAAAATAAAAACTATAACAGAATAATACAAATATAATCAAACCGCTGCGAGGTAAAAGTCACGTTTCATTTGTTCAGTTGTTCGACCTAATGAAACCCAATTGAGTAGAGTTGGATTACATTTCGAAAAGTCCAATTGACTTGACTCTATTTACATCAGATTGTTGCATGGGCGAGGCCCAAAAGGATCAAAGTACTATTGAGCTTGATTAATCCCTTTCTTGACATAATTTTGTATTATGTGCTTTTTACATTAAGCCCGCAACTCTATGAAATTTGAGCTAACTACAATTTCGCATCAGTAAAATTAATTGTATCTTTTTTTTCGAATTTTTTAAAGATTCTTTCGTAGAGCTTAAGGGCTATTTGGTTTAGAGTTTTATAATAAAATGAAATAGAGTGTATAACACACTTCTATTCTTTAGAAAGAAGTTTTATAATAGAATGTAATAGAATATGATGAAATCAGAAAGTTTTATGATATATTATATGATATCATAAACAGTGAAAATAAGAAACCTCCAATTTAGAATATTTATGATAGAACATAAACTAATAAACATATACTACCTAATATACCTTTAATAATTTTTTATAATATCAATTATTTCTCCTTACCCTAATAACAACTAACACATTTCTATATATTTATGTTTTTTTAATACCAATTATTTCTCCTTATCATAATATCAATTATTTCTAAATAAATAAAATATAAATAACATAGAATAAAATAAAATATAATTTATCATATAATTAATAGTAAATTGTATATAAATATTAATAAAATAATAAAATTTTTGTTAAAATTTATATTATTTTAAAATAGAAAATATATTAAAAAATTATTCATCAATGTTGTGAATAATTTTTATATATTTATATTTAAAAATAATAAAAATTTTATTATTTTATTATTAAAATCACAAACGTGACTTTTTAGTTCGACATGATTTCTGTTTTAAAATCATAGCGTTAAATTTCCTGCAACAATCATTTTAATGTAAGGGTTATAATAGTCATTTATTATACATTCCATTCCATTTCATCCATCTTTTCAACAACATTTCACTACATTACATTATGAACCCTTTCATCCCTCCGAAATAACTTTTCACTATATTACATTCAATTCCATTATAAACCGTTCCGTTCCATTCATTATATTTTATTTCATTTCATTAATTAACATTCAACTAAACAGGTCTTAACGCTTGTGCTACAATTAAAATAAGTTTAAAATTGGGTTAAAGACTTTGAAAATAATGTAATCCTTTAAAGTTAGTTTATTTTTATCTATATTAAAATAACAATTTTTTAAAATTTTAATTATTTTGCTGAAAATAAAAAAAAAATTACTTGTCACTAATAATAAATTTTAAAAATATTCTGAAACATTAAAATTAAAATACAAAAGTGCTAGTTTAATGAAAATAAAAATCTAAAAAAACTTTATTCCTTTTTAGTGTAGTGGGCATTGAGAGTCAATGTATGAGATTGATCCGGAGTAAGTATCAAATTTGAACAAATTAAAGTTTGATACAACTTTGTTAAGTTTGATTATATTTTTCAAATTTAATTTTTAAAAATAATATTATTTTACTCTATTGTTGTTGTTAGAAAGGTTTAGGCCTTTCTAACATGGTATCAGAGTCAGTTTGTTTCGATAATTTTGGGCGATACTCGGTTATATTTCTTTGTCTAATATATCCATCAGATGTCCAGTCCTGCTCTGGACTGAAGGAATGTGTCAGGAATCTCACATTGGACAACTATAAAAACATTATAATAATATGCAAATTTTTCCTCTTGAGCTAACTTTTGAGGATGAGTTAGGCCTTTTAAACAGTTGTCGTTTAATTACAAATTAAGTTGTGCAGTCCAAATGTGTACTCAAACTCGAAATTACTTCGCACTCTCAAATTATTAAAAAATAATGTAAATTCGAAATTTAATCAACTGGGAAAATCCAAATGTTATCCCTACTTTGAGTCCATTCAAACAAAACACAAAGACCCCACAGGCAACGATTTAAGAATAAATTGACGAGTGTTTTTATGAACAGAAAAGGAAACAAAAGGCCAACCAACTCCTTATGCAAAGAACAAAAAGGTCACATTTAGCATTGGGAAAAGGAATTTCTAAGAAAGAGCGGTCTATCTTTAGGAAGTGACAACAAGAAGGAGACGAAAAAGATGGTGGGCAACATCTTTCTTTTCTTCACATCTTTTCCTCACCTGCCAAAAGAGAAAGCTTGACAAAGCAAAAGGTGAGGAATTTTATATTTTTCTTCTTTACTTTATTTATAAGGTTAGGGATGAGAATGGTCGGACTCGGGTCTTAGTCTTACATTATAAAGGTGAAGGTTAGGAATGGTAATGGCTTGCTCAAGTTTGGTCCGACCAATTTTGCTAAAGTCTAGGCCAAGGTCTTACATTATAAAGATAAAGGTAAGGGATGGTAATAGCTTGCTCAAGTTTGGTCCGACCAATTTTGCTAAAGTCTAGGTCGAGTTTCAGCCTAATTGGGCTCGATTTAATTAATTATTTTTATTTTTTAAATTAAAAATTAAAAACTATATTATTTTTTATAAAAGGATATCGTTTTTCTCACGGTAAGATTTTGAATCTGACTCAAGTTTGAAGAAAATAGGACAATTAGTATAATTTATTTAAATAATATTATTTTATTTACTTAATTCATATTATTCAAAATGTATTAAGTTAAATTAAAATCCGGTCAACTCCATCATTCATTTCAATTAAACCAAACTTTTCCCAAAATTCAACACCTAAATTATAGCCAAAGATGATGTTATACAAGTTCAACTTTTGTGCACCTAAAAAGCTAGCACCTAGCGAGTTCCAGACTCCAGACAGCAATCGCAGCCAAAAATGTCGTTATATCCTCAACGGTGACGTAACTAGGCATGTTTGTTCCTGTACCTTAGTAATAGGGTACAGTAAATGAAATATAATTCCTTGATATATCCATGTACAAAAAAATCAAAAATCCTGAATAGCCCAAGGGACTCCATAGCCCATCCTGACGTATCAGACAATTCGCAATCCTACCTAGAGACGTCGCGTGGGCTTGAGCTTGTGATCAATAGGCTAGACTCCAGTTGACTAAGAATCGGGCTCTATTTTTTAAAAATGGGCTTCGAGTCGAACTCAAATTTGGGCTATCCAAATTCGGCCGGCCTTAGGCCCGACAATTATTGTAAAAACTTATGCCATTTTTATTTTTATTTTTCATTAAATAAAAAAATAAAAAAGGATTAGACCAAGTAGACTTGGATTTAGGCACAAGCTGAAGCTCAGAGAAGTCTGAATCATTGTCATTCTTAATGTTAACTGTACTAATACGCCAAAATATATAAAAATCTACAATTTAAAAAATTTTAGAAAATCTTCCTGATGTTTAAAAATTTTTGAAAAACTCATTTTAGTTATCAAAATTTTTAAAAATTCATTTTTTAATCAATGATTACAAAATACACATTAAAAATATCAAACATAAACTAATTAAATGCTAATTTATGAAGAATCAACTTAATTATTTGAACCAAATGAATTAAATTTGATTTAAATTATCAGTTTGTTATAATTATCTTAAATTATTAATTTAAATCAAATTTAATAGTTATATTGTATTAATATATTAATGAACACTTAACTAATTCACTTTTAATATTCATATTACGTATATTTTGTAGTTATTTTTAACTAAAGTTTAAGAAAAGAAATTTTCTGAAAAATTTAAAACAAAAAATTAAAAGAATTATTTGAAAATTTCAAAAATAAAAATACTTTCATAAATTTTTTTAAATTACAAAGATTTTTATGTCTTTTACGCTTAGGCTATGTTTGATTGGGCAGTTATTAATGGAATGTAATATTATTCTACCGTTTCAGAGAAAAGTTTATAATGAAATGAAATGGAATAAGATGAAAGGAAAGCGTTTCACATCACATTTCATTTCATCATAAACAGTAAAAATAAATTAATTCAAAATTTGAGAGTTTAGGTTAAAATGTAAAATAATAAATAACATTTCACTATATTATATTATGAACTTTTATTTTAAACAACATTTTACTGTATTACATTATAAACTTTTCTATTTATTCAAAATAACAATTTTTTAATATTATGTTAATTTATATTTCATTTCTATTATAAGTAATTCTATTCCATTCTATTATAAATTTTAAGTTAAGTAAAACGTAACCTTACTAATTACACACTATTTGCTTGTGTGCTACGTTTTTACTGTATAAAAAACAGGTCCAAAGAGCAATCGATCCCTCCAACAGGTCAAACCTTTACTATGAAGAGACTGGGTAAAAAAGAAAGACAAAAAGAACTAAAGCTTAGGGTCCAAAAGCAGTGACATGCGTGCCCAAGTTGGACCAAATTTACTTTTCTGCAATTACAAAAGAACCAGAAATTTCTGACTTGTTCGTTCTCTCTCTCTCTCTCTTTTTTCATCTTTATCTTTTAAGACTCCGGAAAAAGCAAAGGTGCTCCCCTCCTGGCTCCTGCAAGGTTTTACTAATTTATAGTGACCTTAGAGCGTTGCTTTGTTCTTTTTACGAAGTCTTTCCTTTTTGGCCTTTTTCTCTTCGGTTTTGCTTTCTCTCCTCTTTTTGGAAGTTTCACATAAGTCTGCTTTGGTGTCTTTTCTCTGGTATGTCATTAGTGAGAAACTCCTCACAAATTCCAAGTAAATTGCTTAATCCAACTGAATTACTGCCCTGTCCATTGCTTTCCAGGTAAATTCCCATTCATTGAAACTCACATTTGACGAGTATATAAAGTTGCAAGAAGAGTCCAATCTGACTAATTTTATAATACTATAACACCAATTGAACATTTCACTTTTGTATTACCCGTTAAACTTTCTTATGATTCAAACAAACATTTCTGAAACGTAACTTTTACTGGTAACGTACTCTGAACTTTGAAAGGTTTACACTTCAGGGCATAGGGTATTAGTCTCTCAGATTCGTCAGACTGAGAAATCTCAGAAGTTCCGTTTGGATAGAAACGGCAAAACGTACAAAACATAACCAAACAAAATTTTCCACTGCATTTCTCTCTCAACACCTGGAAAATAAAAGCTAAAGAGAACCTCACTCACTAGTCTCTGTTATGCCCTGACTTTGAAACACCATTTTCGATAACCTACCTGCAAAAGCACTGTCTCTCAATCACATGCACCACTCAAAACATTTTCTCGTCTCTTGTACTATAAAAACTACCAGAAAACCTCGAGTAGAACAAACCATTTTCGTCTTCTCCTTCAAATCCTTCAATCTTTAGAGCTTCTTTACTAGTCCCCTCTTGCAGCCATGAAAGCTCTGTATTTCCTCAACTTCTGGAGGGCTACAGCACCGGAAGAACACCGAGTTTCAGGTAGCAACGACGTCAATGGTGAGATTTCGAGCGCTGTGGTTTACTCTGAAGATGAGTTTGATGAAGGGGAAGATTCTTTCTTTGAGTTGGAGCTCACTGTTTCTGACTATGACTGCAATGTAATCAACAACCAAAACGGAGTCCCACCAGACAAAGAAAGCAACAAGTTTGACTTCAAGCATGAAGCTCCTCGCAAGTCGGCCGACAAATGTTCAAAACCAGCTCTTTCTCTGTCTCATACCGATCACGTCTCTAAAAGAAAGATCCTTCCCTTTGAACCCTTTTTAAAGCCTCAATCTCCAATCTCCTTACTTAAATCGGCCCCCAAATTTCGAGTCCTCATGTTCAAGAAATCGAAATCAATGACTGTCCAAAAAACAGAGGAAACAGAGTGGAATAGCGTGTTCGTTGACACCCAAAACCCCAATAAAAAAGGAAGCAAACGATTTATGGTGAAACTCAAACTCGAAGAATCTGTCACTAGAGAAAACAGCTTGAGAAGGCAAATTTTGGAGGACTCCGTCTCAGATGACTCGTCAAGCTTATTCTCCAAGGACGCGATACAGAAGTATCTGAAGCTAATAAAGCCTCTATACACCAAACTCTCCAAGAAACAGAGTGAAAAGATGAAGCTTTCCGGACAGTTGTCTACATCATCAGCATCATCGATGCCGGCAGGATGTGCAACAGGTTCAATGAAGATAAAACATGGGAATCCTCCGTTAGGAATTGGAGCAGTTGGTAAGCATCTAGGGAAGAGCAAGTCTTCATCTTCAACGGTCGGAGTTTCGCCGTCAACGGTGAGTCGGAGAGATGATTCACTACTGTTACAAGATGATGGCATCCAAAGTGCCATCCAACATTGCAAGAGGTCGTTCAACTCTTCTAGAGGTGAAACTTGTTCATCCCATTTGTCCAATAGTTTCACAATTTCTTGAATCAGCACTGTTTAATCATATGATTCCATTTCTTAATTATAAACTATTCTGAAATTTTTATGCAGAGACGATGGAGTCACCAAGAATCTCTACTGTCTGGGATCAAACAACCATTTGGAAGCAGGAAATTTGAATATCTATGGAATCCATAAGTGATACAGAGTAACTCAAACAGCAAAAAGCCAGATTAGAATCGTTGTTCATCGTCATCTACAGGCAGGAATCATCAGATCAATAGTAATCTCCTGACGGGTCATTATGAAATACTGTAAAAAGAAAATATATGATATTGAATCTATCTGTAACCATCTTGTGTTTGTGTAGTCACGTCATACTTGCAGTTGGAATTATGTCACCTTTTGAAATATGTATGAGTTCGTTGTCCTTGTCAATGAGGTGATCATTTCTAGATTTGAAAACTGAAACGACTTAGATTTCATTTTTCACGCTTTTCAGACAGAAAGCAAGTTTGTGACGAAACTTTGGTTCACTAGGCAACTACAACTACATGTTACATTAGATAAACGTAAATAGAGATTATGGCTCTAAACTATGGTTTATAAATATTATTATTATTTAGATCGTTATAATACGAGGACTATAACAATGCGGCATGGAATTGAACTTGGGATCTAGCGTATGCCAAGCTCCGTTCTCAATCATTCAACTCCGATCCTCGAGGGCCTACAACTGAAATACGATTAACCAATATAAAGAATATTTTATATTTTAAATTTTATTATTTTAAAATTTTGAATTGAGATGTAATATTTTTATTGCATATAAGTTTTCAAGTTAGTATTCTAATTAAATTAGTGAAATTAGATAAATAGAAATGGAGTTTGAATTAAATGAATTGTTAGAAATATAAAATAAGTTATAAACAAAAGTATGAATTACAATCACACTTATAATTAAAATTTAAGTTGACTTAATTAAGAAGTTATCATTAATCTGGTAAATAAAAAATTATAGATTTAAATCAAATGAATTATTATAAATATGAAGTAAATTATATATAAAAATATGATTTATAATAATACTCATAATTTGTTAATTTTAAATTAATCTAATTTCTTTTTAAACTCCTCAAAACCTGTGTTGATATTGGGTCTTAGGAACTTAGTTGGCCCATTTAGTAGCCATTCTGGATTAAGGTTACACCTTATGTCCCCAACAAACATGACCTAATTATCCGAATATAGGTTTAGGATTCGAGTCAATTAGGGTTCGTCTCGAACTTAGATCTAACTTGTCTAACTTGGTAAGCATCTTTCTTTATAAAAGGACAGTTCTTTTAATTTATTCGTTTTTACTTTACTTTTTTATCACAAAGAAAAAAAGACTTTAGAAACATACCAAAAGCAAGTTTTCTATGGTCTGAATTCCCAAATTCCTTTGAAATGATGAAAAGTGAGAAAGCAAACTTGTGGAAGCATACGCTCTGTCTTTCTAACTACGGAGATGAAGCCACCTATCCCATGTATAAAGTCCTTACTTCTTATTTAACATAAATATTTATTTGAGTTAATTACCCAAAAAAACTCAAACTTTGAGCAAAGTTTTAATTATAACTTTAACTTTAAAAATAAGTAATTAAATGCTTAAATTTTTAATTTTTTTAATTCTATCGTGAACTTCAAAAAGTAGTAATAAAATACTCAAATTTTCAATTTTTTTAAATTATAGTCTAATGTTAGTGTTTCTATTAAGTTTACTGATGTGACTTACTACGTGTTTCAGAAACCTTAACTATTAATACACATAAGCTAAAATTAACATAGCAAATGAAGATTAAAAAAATGATGTCGTTTAATCACGTAATTAAAACGACGTCGTTATTTGAAAATAACCTAAATCAAATTATGTAGGCACCATGACTTTATGCTTTGATTTCAGTTTTTTCCTTCGTTTTTAGTTTGTTCTCTCAAAGTTTGCACCTTTTGATTTTCAGATTACGCAGTCCCGATGCCCTCACACTAGCAACCTGTTTGGAATCCAATGAATTGAATTGAATTGATTAATTTTATGTTATTGAATTCAATTCGTGCCTTTGGAATACTAAAAAAGAGATGACTTGAATTCAATTACGTAATTGAATCTTATTTTCTTTATGAATTCAATTCACATCTCAAACAATCCGCTTTAGTTTGTGAATTAAGGAGCTAATTCTTTTCAAAACATTACAAATTCTTTTTTCAAATATACACATAATAAATATACAAATTACTACAAAACACACACACATTGATTATATACTATTTTTAGTTAATGATAAAAAAATCATATGAAGTAGTTAAATTCATTTTTATTGTGTCCTAAGTAATGTAATTGAATTCAATTCTAATATTTATAGATTTATTCCAAACAGTATAAATCGAATTTAATTCAATCTCACAAATGTAATTAAATTCAATTCGTCAATGAATATAATTCGAAAGCTTCCAAACGACCGGTAAGGGCATCAAGAGAACGAAGTAAAAATGAAGAGCTTACTGGTACAATACGCTGTAATGCGAAAGTAGTTTAAAACGTCAGAAGAATAAACAGAAAATAAAGAGCTGAGAGCACCAAAAGAACATCATATAACATCGGGCTAGAATTGAAATAAATTAAAAATTTAAACATTTTATTGTCACTTTTTGAAATTTAGAGTAAAATTGTAGGCATTTTATTACTACTTTTTAAGTTCGGGCTATAATTAAAAAATTGACAAAAGTTTAGATTTTTTTGATAATTAACTCTATTTATTTAGTATAAATATTTTTTATGATAATTTTATTTATTTTATCTTTTGTTTTATATTTATTACTTAGTTTTATATTCTTATTTATACATATTTATTTATTTATTGTTATCATCGTAATCATCATCATTATCATTATCATTTATATATATTTTTATTTTATGTTTTAATTAATCACTTTATTATTTTAATATGTATATGTATATATTTTTTAAAATTGCAAAAACAACCACTTTAATAATTAGAGTTAAGATTTTAGATCGTTGAATCTTCCCAAATCTCACGTATCAATATAATTTTTATTGAATTGTTATTGTTGTTGTTGTTGTTGTAGTATTTTCGTTCATATTCAAATAAGTTTAATTCTGATTTAAAATTCAAATATGTCAAATAACATAATATTATTTTCAAATTTTAAAAAATAATTAAACTTAGCATAGGACTGAAATATTGAACTTATCTGTTAGAAGCAAATATTGGTCTTAAAGCTAAAATTGTTTTCATATTATCAGAAATTATCTTGTATAAAAAGTGCATTAAATCATATATAGTATAAATTTATCTTCAATGTTAAATAATTTAAAGCAAAAAATTGTCATAAAAAAGAAATTATTTTAAATTAAAATTA
>JAOTAY010000007.1:29170748-29184788 GCA_025629805.1 Erythroxylum baracoense | reverse complement strand
TTTTTTCCTTAAAATAGCTTTTGCGGTAGAAAAAAGTGCTTTTCTACCTGCCAAAAGCTGAACCAAACACACCCTAAGGCAAAAATAGAACAAGATTTTGGCACAAAGAAAACAAAGAATAATGTTCAACTGCAATATTCAACAAGGTCGGAAGTGAGACTAAAATAGAAGCTCTAACATCAGGATAATCAGAATATCACCAGCATTAACACTTTAGTTGTCAGTATATCTCACCTGGCAATCCATTCTATCTGTGATTCCACCATGACCGGGAATGCTATCACCAAAATCCTGTAAAACATGGAGGGAAATGAAATAAGCAGACAGTATCATCATCTAGGGCTTTCAGAATATGCCATGCATGTCAACTACTTTACCAGGGTATCTAGTGGAAGCTAAAACTGTCATGTACCTTAATTTTAAAAGCTCTTTTAAAACCACTTGCAAAAAATCCACCAAAAGGCGCTATTATGGATGCAAACAATCCAAGCCACATGGCATGCCATTGAACTGGTAGAATTGAGATTTCCTTCCAAGGAAACTGTTAAGAATGATAAAAGGCACTAGAAGTTCAATTACAGAAAAAAGATCTCAGAACATAGTACATAAAAAATAAAGGAAAACATTCAGAAAGAGAAAGCGGGAGAAAAAGAGAACAATTTCAAGGTCATAAACAACTTACCCATTGAGAAATCCACCTAGGTAGTGCCCAATACTCTGGTTTAAACAAAGGCCCAGGATCACATTGAAGCCAACCAGTGGATAAGTCCTGCATACAAGAAATTTCTTTCACAATATGCGTACTATGATTTGCTGTCATGAGACAGCATGATCAAACAGAATTAATACCTTTCTTGGACATGTCAGCCATTGAAAACGACCCATAAGGTTTGCGAGCTACATAAGCAAGCAGAAAACGCATTAACTCTATTATTGCCAAATCCATTTGAGGCACTCCATGCTCAATTGGAAATTAGATGACGTTAGAAATCATAACATTCCAAAGCATGATAACTGAGAGATATTATACGAAAAGGAATCCTAAAACTGCAATTCCAAACAATTACTAGCCAGACATAAGTAGTAAATAATACCATCTAAGCCAGAAAACTCAGTTGTTGCATGACATGAAAAAAGTGGCCGTTTTTTCAGAACATATGAAACTGTTTAACTTAAAGAGTTGTAAAATCAAAGATCCCTCTACAGAAAACAATGACAAACCAAAAACAGAGAGAACATGATGGTTTCTAAGATTCATATTCATTACTACCATAATGGTTCACGTCCCATAACAGCCATTTGGGAAAACCAAAAGATAGATACAGCAGCAATACTTTACTAAAGACAACATATCGCTGAAACTAGTTCTCAGTGCATAGCAGATTCTTGTAGCCATGTTTGGACAAGGAACAAACTCTATGCTCACCACAAATGCAGAGATTATAGTTGTGACAGATGCTCCAATGAATCCCTCCCAAGTTTTCTTTGGAGATATCTTGATCAAAGGAGTTCTTCCAAAGAAGAAACCGCAAATATAGGCAAAAATGTCATTGATGACAATTAGTGATGCTGGGAAAAGAAACCTATAATTGTAAAATTAGCACCAGAAAATTTCATCCATCAGTAAGCAAGTGAAAGACTACAAAGTCTGATCACGTGGAATATAATTATAAATAGAAGCTGTAAGATAAGGAATGCAGGATACATGGAGTCGATACTGATTTCTAGATCCACAAGAGTAGAGAATCTTTTAATTATCATTAGTGATAAATATATCTGCAACAAAAAGGTCAGTAATTATGGCAAATTGTATGTGGGAGAAAAACATAAAAGAAACAGGAATGCTTCTAAGCAATTCCCAAAGAAAACCAGCTTACCAAGGTCAATACACAATTATGGAAAAACAAAAAATCAAGATCCACTAAAAATGTTGTTCCAGTAGAAAATTGCATTTTTAAGGATCTGTGTGGCCTCTGTGATTTGCAAAAGATGATCCCTATTAGCAAGAATTAACTCTGTTATGAAAAGATGAAGGGACCCGCACCCTCATCATCTTGCTGATCCACAAATTCAAAGAGACTGTACAGTTCACCAATACAGGTTCTGACTCCCCAATTAACCGATGCATAATTTCAACTTTCAGTTGCCAACCAATCATAGTAATAGATTCTTGAAACAAGCAGCCTTAGGTATCTAATTGTTGGATTCTATGTAACTTTTGCTCTTTACCTCAAATATTAGAATATAGACCCTCAGAGAATGATAAATTTCTTTTTATTCAACTCCAAATAATAATTTCATATTGAGTTATTCAAAAACACTTCCATTTGTTGGTAATGTATTATTCAAAACAAGCATGGAGAAATTAAAGAGACAGCAATAGGTGGGTTTACAACATGTATGGCAGCAAAACAATTGGGAAGTCTTCCGTCTAACAGAGTATCGAGTTACTCCTTCCAGGGGTCACAAAATGGAAAATAAAATCACATGTCACAATCAAAATACAAATAGAAAAGATAAAAAGAAGGTAGTGTTCCAACAGTCTAAATACATCTTTAACACGTTTATTAGAGACAAGAAGAATTGCACTCAATCTTGGATAAGAATAAGAAATTGAAAGAGAATGGAGAACATTGAGTTACCAGAAAATTCCTTCAAAAAAGTTGGCTACAGCGAAAGAGGACTGTGTGAACACCACAATAAGAATCATGTGTGTCCATGCATACTGGCCAAATTGATACTTGTACATCTTCTTCTTTAACGTAAGAATGAACCACATAAAACCTAAGCAAATTTCACAAGCATAATAAGAAAACACATGGAAAACAATAAATAAATCCATTCTACTGCTGCCACTTCAAATTTCAGTTTAATATCTATATTTTTCATAAACTCATAATGTATAAAACATACCTGCAATGTAAAAGGAATAACAGATAACCATATGATACTTGATTAGGCTGCTCACAAGTCGATACAGGACCTTGTCTGGAGTCATAGTGTTGACAAGACGTTGACTGAGAATACGTCCATACACAAATAGCATTGCAGTGAAGAAAAAGTGCCTGAGAAAAATGAATAAATGGATAAATTTGAAAAGAGGCATAATGTTTCAGACAATAGACTAATCAAAGACTAAAATCCAATTCTGATTAAAGAAGAATTAGGAAAAACAACATGACAGTTGAGGTTGTTTTTGCCCCGAAAGACTAAAATTCAGTTTGTGATGAAAGAAGAATAAGGAAAAGACAGCATAAAAGTTCAGACAACTTTTGACACAAGAAACAAATGTTATAAAATTACCAATTCAACAGTCTAAATCCTGGGAGATGCCTATCCTCATGCGCTCTCCTAAGGAGATTGAATAATTCTCTTGCCATGAATATCTGAATGACAACAACCATGGCCATGATGTACAGGTGACCCATGTACACAACAAATGCAAAGCCTCCAATCATCCACAGGGTTGAATGCGCACGAATCCACATTGATTTGTATTTATTTCGATCATCAACCAGTAAATGGCCTCCATTTTCTTTGTTAGCATCAGGAAGAGCCTACCAACCAAAAGCACGTTGATAACAAAATGAAATAAAGTACTATACTCAAGCAAGTTAATAAACATGAAAAGTTTTTATTGACACTTCTCAACCATAAAAAGAAGAGCAGGCCAAGGCCCCTAACCAAAGAAGTATAGAAAGACCAACAAGAAATCAGTATCAGATTAAACACTTATTCTCTTTGAGTAATCACGGTGGACTTTACTTAAAGGTACACCCTTTATGATTTTCATTTCCATTTTCCAATCTATCCTTTGATCTGAGAAAATCATTCACCAAAGCACACTGAAAAGTTGAAAATATCAGGAAAATAGTTTACAAGGAACAGTTTAGTTCACAGATGAGCACACTTTTCTATTTAAACAAAATACTAAAAACATGTAAATGCACCATACAAATTCGATAGGGTTGACAATAATTTTATGGAGGATGTATATGCTTGTGCAGAACCACTCAGACATGACAAAAGGATGAACAATAGCAAAAAGATGAGTTTTTCAATTGGAGTAACTTACCTCCATGGAGCGCTTGCGATGCCTTACTCGCACAGACGTTGTTGATGGGGCACTGGTATTGCTGTCTCTTTGCATGGCTGGTTCACTTACTTTTACTCCAATGAAAAACCATAGACTTCTGTGTCAATTTAAAGCAAAGGAAATATCTTCCTGGGTTCAAAAAATGCAATAAGCTTACATAATGTACTTCTAACCATTGGCAAACGTATGTATAATGAGGAAAAATCCAAAACCATTAGAACCACTTGTATCTAGGAACCCTATAAAATACAAACAGGCAAGAACTCAACTCATAAAGATAGCAGCTTGAAGCAATTTTCAATGTATTCCCATGTGGATTAGGATAAACCATTCTCTTAAGACAAAATCATGGAAATAGGAAGTAGCGAGAATGCCATTTTTTCAATCAATTCACTTCATCTTTTAACTCCTACCATATTTTCCCACGTTATTGTTACAAAATGCACGTGAAGAATTTCAAGTGAACAACAATTGTTAGTTATACAGGTAAACAACATTCCAATGCATTCAACTACTTTGACCAAAATAGAAGAAACAGTCAAAGTGACACTTTCCACCTTTCTTAAATATGCCCATTAAAAAGCAAGAGGAATCAAAGTTCTTAGAAATAAATGAAAAACAACAGATTTTTGCAACGAACAAGCAAAGAACAAAAAAAAAAAAAGAACTAAAATACTAATTTACAAAGCTCTGAAACACAAACAATAACAGATAGAGAAAAAAATGTATCAAAATGAAACGGGAAAAAGCAAATAAATTAATCAAAGAGAGAACCGAATCAGTAGATAGTGAGAAATTATAGCAGCAAAAAGATCCAAAACCACATTATTTCTAAGTGAAATCTGAGATGCGCCAAAAGAAACAGAAATTTAAACAAAGAAATTAAACAAGAAATTCAAAATTTGAAACCTGTCTTATTCTCAGTGGCAAAGAAGGCTGCAACCCGATTGGGGAGATCTTAAGTTAATTCTAAATTCGAATCTATAGCATCAAACACAGTAGAACACAATAATAATAGACGATTACAATCGAATGCCAAAAGCAAAAGCCAAGTGAAGCATCAAAGCTTGTATGTCGAGCCCAACTTAACCGACTGAGAGGGGAGTTTGTTGCACTGAAAATGCAAAAGAATTTAAAGCGTGGAGCAAGAGCAACCAAAAAATTTTCGTTCCTCGCGAAAGCAAACTCTAAACCGCCCGGTTCATTGGTTTTCTTCTTCTTACCGTGCTACAGCGCCGTTGTACTCAAATTTTATGAGTGAGACCAAAGAGTAGCTAATTTAGAATATTTTTCAATATTATAAACGCCAAAAAACAATTATTTAGAATATTTTAAAATATTATTGAATTTTTTAAATTTTTTAAAAAGCTTCTCCTAAATTTTATTTAAAATAATATTTAAAATAAAATTATACAATTTTTTATTATTTTAATAATTTATTTTATGTTACTTCTTATATAGATTTATTAGTTTTTTCATTCTTTATGACAATTCTTTATATAGGTGATTAAAACATAGTCTTGAAGAATAATTAGAACAAATCTTAAATTTTCTCTTTTTTTGAATTGAATATTTACAAAATTATTTTCTAAAATTTTTAATATTTGATTTATAAATTTTTATTTTATTTTATTTTAAATTAAAATATTTTTAATATTATTATGTAATTTTTAAATTTTAATATACTTATTCTTAAATTTTTATTTAAAATCATGGTAAAACATATATAATATGATTTTCAAATTAGTTTTTCTATAAAATTTATAATTAAAAATCTCTATATTTTAACAACAATAATATAATAAAAGCAGCAATTAATATGAATTGATCTATCCAATTTGTAAAAAGTAATTAAAAATTTTAATCCAAGTTTTATCATAAATGCTTTAATTATTTTTATTTATGTTATTTCTTGTTTAAATTTATTTGTTTATTTAAAGAGTGATTAGAATAAATTTCAAATTTTCTCTTTTTTCTAAAATTTTTAATATCTAATCCATAAATTCACAATTTATTATTTAATTTATTTAAATAAAAATATTTAAAATATTATCATTGAAAGTTAAATTATAAATATAGACACATTAATAATTTATATTGAGTGTCGTCAGCAAACTACTAATTAGCCATTTTGGTAGATATGTGCCAAGAAGGGTATTCTGACTGCTGCAAGAATTCCCGAAATTTTAGGGATAGAGATATATACTTTGCCACACAAGAACCGCCGGTTTTACTTAGAACTTGCCACTGGCCTTCACCAGAGTTTAGTTTTCGAGGTGAAGAGTTTAGACTTAGCTAGGAACTCCATCCCTTAGAAGAATTTAATTCCTTCCGGTTCCAAATTCCGGTTCGGTTGGGTTCGAGTATTGAACCGATCACCACTCCACTATAGAAAAGAATTACAAGTGGCAATCAGAAATTGAGAGGATCAAAGACGATTGGATAGAAAAGAAAGAGATTCTCTTTACAGATTTTCTCATCCTTTATATCTATTTTTTCGGTTCCCAAGAAAGATAAGTATCCGATTCCCCGTCACAGTAGAGTTTGTTTCCTTAGAAGTATTGGGGTGCTTAAGTCGATGAATCTGAGAAGTTAACGAGTAAATAATAAAAAAAGAGCGGTTAATTGTTAATTATTATTATATTGATAATAGTTTAATATTTTACTTTTAAATAATTTTTCATACACTTTATTTAGTAGAAGAATGAAATTTATTTTTTATTAGTGGCTTTTTTTTAAAAATATTTTTAACATTAATTAATTAAATATAATCAATTAATTATATTATTATAATTAATTAAAATATAATTAATTAATTACAATATAATTAATCAAAATATTATTCATTCATTAATTAAAATATTTTAATTAATTAATTAATTAATTACAATATTTTAATTAATTAATTAATTATATTTTAATTAATAATATAATTCATTAATTAATTAAAATATTGTAATTAATTAATATATTGTAATTTATTTATTAAAATATAATAAATTTTTATTTTTTAATATTTTTTACAAACCAACTATTTTAATTATAATTATCATTTTTTTACTATATTCATCCTTATTTTTGTTAAGTGTGAACCAACCAAACTAGAATAATCACTTCATAAAAGGCTCTATTTGATTAAAAAATTCTCTTTTTTATTCTCTATTTGTCAATTGCTACTTATGTTTATATGATAAATCGAATTTGTACGTCTCTCTGTATATATATAATACTTCATACTTTAAAGCGGTGGAGCCAACTCAATCCGATGACACGAATTTCTTGGTCACATTGACTGAGGTTGATACATTTGACTCAGATTGCACGCTACTTTTACACGGGGTTGACGTACCTGTTTTCGTTAAATTATTTTAACCTTTGTGCTACTTAATTTAATTACGTGTGTTTTATATAAATATATAGACAAGATTTAATAAAATATTATAAAAATTGATTAATTAGAATGAAAAGTCTGAACTCTTTTACATGAACATGGTTTGAAGAATTGAGTTCGATATTCGAATTCAAAAATCAAGTTTGCATGAAATATTCAAAATAAAAAAATTCAAATCTTATTTGAACTCAACTCTAAAATCAAGTTTGTATGTAATAATTCTTCATCATCGTCATCCAGTCTGAAATTTTGCAATAAAGTAGAGTCTGGGAAAGTCCGATAATACACAGCCTTACTCCTACATAATAGAGATGTTGTTTCTAGTAGACCCACATACAAATGAGACAATATACAAATGATGCAGGTTACACAAATATAAACAGAAAATAAATGAAAATATCATGAATGGGGAATACCTGGAGGGGGCCAGGCTGCACGAACCGAATAAGCTACCAAAACTAACTCTTCCTTGTCTCACAGTAGGTAAGGTGGCCGTCCTCAAAGCCTCTGTCAGAGTGACCCCTTACTGTCCCTCCACACCCATCGTGCAATCTGCACAGCGTGCCCCAACATCTCCTAAGAACTACTGTACTGAATTTGAGTAGCTGGTACGATTAATCTTGTATACGGTTAATCCTTTACTCTTATGCGGTTCCTCCAAATTTTTCTATAACGAGCTACTAACTCATTAAGTGTCAATTTTGACATATCCTCTTTGATCATTTTCCGCCAGTTGTTGTAAGGCCTCCCTCTTCTCCGCTTATATTCACTAAGTGTTATTCTCTCGCTCTGTACTGGAGTGTCGATGGGGCTCCTATGCACATTCCTATACCACCTAGGTCTGGTCTCTCTCAACTTGTCGGCAAAGTTGGCTACCCGTAGTCGGTCTCTCCCCACCTGATTTCTGACCTTATATCTCCTTGTAATGTCACACATTCACCGCAGCATATACATTTCTGCTACCAACAACTGTCTTATATGCCTACACTTGGCAGGCCAACAATCTGCCCCATACAATATGGTTAGACGAATTACCATTCTATAAAACTTCCCTTTAAATTTTAAAGGAATATTTCTGTCACATAGAATCCCTGATGCACTCCTCCATTTGGCCCATCTTTTACGATGTATTATATCGGCATCTATATTACCATCACTTTGGATGACAGACTCGAGATACTTAAAACTCGTCCGCTGTGGTATGACGTCGGTACCAATTGCTACCACCCTCTCATGCTCCATCTGTCTCCCAGAAAAGCTGCATGCTACATACTCCGTTTTAGACTTGCTCATTTTAAAGCCTTTCGACTCTAACACGTCCCTCCAGTGGTCCAACTTGGCATTCACCCCTTTCTTGAGCTCCTCCACTAGAACAATATCATCCGCAAATAACATACACCAAGGTATCTCTCCTTGAATATCTTTGATATGTAATATTATTTCAAAATTTTAAAATGATGTTATTTTAAATAGGAGTTGATAGTTTAAATTTTTAAAGTCATGCCTAAGATTAATCTCTCAAATTCAAATCTAATCTAAAACTCGATTAATCTAAATATATTTCATCAACTTTATATTCAATTGACATGAATTCCACTTTGAAATCTATTTTTTTAAAACTAAGCTGTCTTATTTTTGTAATGTGTATTCTTTTGTAAACTCTTGACCTTCTTCCATTATGTTTGGAGAGAAGCAGTGAAGAGAAACTCTAAAATTGATAATTTAGTACAGCATAGTCAGGTCCATTTTACACGCCCTTTCAATCTGTACAAGTTCCAGCTCTGCCTACCCTAGTTAGGCAAAATGGTAGTTTTATGTGTTGTGAACAAGAAATAAGCGGTCTTATCTACTATTGCCAATCTGATCTTTTCTTTCCCAGGTGTAGACGAAACAAAGTCTTCCTCTTAATAAGATTCTGCTCCCATTGTTTTCAAGTTATCTCCTGACTCGATGGTAAAAACGAGAATTGAATCGATTGAATCACAAAAATCTATTCACTTATATAGAAGCAGAATTGAAAAAGGACCAAATGATTCATATAGCAGTCGAAGAGTCAGTCGCCTTTTTTGAAGTCTAGGCTTTCGAGATCAAATCATAACCAAAGTTTTTTTCAAGAAACGGCTCAATATTAACTAAATTTCTCATTAGTTGAAGAGGTGAAAAAGTAGGAAATCTGTCCACATTCAAATTAAAAATAACAAATTTGGTCTTTGAATTAAATTTAAATTTATAGAGTCAACTTGGTTCAAACTAGTTCAATCTAATTAAACAAATACTTTTTTAATTTTATTTACAAAAATAACATCATTTTAATTAATAGATTCTTTAATTTATTAATTAAAAATTCATTTTTAGTTGACCATGTCAAAATGATATTACTTTAGCTCTCATTTGATAATATTTTGGATAGCCTGAATTTGAACAAACTATACTCAAATTATCATTCTAGGGCTGTAAAATTTGAAATGAATCCAAACTTGATCAGATTTATTGTCATCCTTAATCTAAAATGATCAAGCCCTATTTTTGCAATTACTTACCTCATCATGTTAGGTAGGTGTATTAGTTAAATAAACTACACTAGGACATCTATGAGTAATTTCTCTATTTTAAATAATTATTAAAAAACTTAACTTGGTCAACTATAAGAATAGTCTAATTTTAGATTTGATTTTTAAATTTTCAGTTTAATTTATTTTAATAAATTTTGTTATTAAAAATATATCAGTTAATTAATTAATATATTTTTGTAAATTAATAGGTTCTTGTAAACTTAAAAATTTTATTATTTCATCTAATAATCTTTTTTTAATTAAAAAACTTTCAAATTTTTTAATAGATAAAAATAATTTCTTTTAATTATATTTTAATTTTTTAAATTTTATTTAATATTTAGCCAATTTTATGACAATTTTACATCTGTTTAACCTTTTAAACCTTAAACATTTTGTGTTTTTAGTTTAACTTTCGATCTGGTTTTTAAGATACTGATATTAAGTGAGTTATTTTACTTTGTTACAAAAATATTTCACCTTAAAGCTATGATTGTCCTAGCTATTTAATTTGATCGTACAACTATTAAAAAATAAATTGACATATTATAAAATATAAGAAAATTTAGATCACAAATAAGTGGTTCAATAATTGTCTTTGGAGATGAAAGTAAGGTGACCTACAACACAACTAATACATTACTTAATCTTCAATACTTTTTTGATAAAAATATAATATAGGAATTAATACTAAGATTCATATTTTTAACTCAATTTAACTTGAATTTAACAAAACAATATTATTTTAAGTTATTTATAATGAATTGGGCTGATTGAACATTTTTTTAAGTTGAATTAATTTTGATTAAATTTGAATATTCCTTCAATTTTAATTCGATCAAATTTGATTTAATTTGGAGTCAACAATTTATCATAATTAATCATGCCAAATCTTTCTACCTGTACTCTTTCGATTGAGCCTGTCATACAAAGCTTGCCTAATGTAGAGTAACTAATTTGCGTAATTTGCAAGCTATTGCGTCAATCCGAAAATTTACCCTTGCATTCAAATGATAGCACCTGTGGATCCATCCGTTCCCAGAAAATTAAAAAAAATCATACCTAAAAAAATTGTCAAATTAAAAAACAAACACAATCAGGCTTGAATATTAAAATCCAAGTTGAAATCTAATATAATATAATTAAATTTATTAATTTCAAATAATCCCATACTAATTTGTTAACCCAATAACTGAACAATACATGAAAGTCAAACGAACAAACACATCCATATTATCTGATCAGACTGGGCTTACAGACTAATTTTTGTTTTCCATAATTAAATATAGAACATTACATGAGAGTTAAATGGGCAAAACATATCATTTAAATTAGATAATCATCTTTTCTTTCTACAAAACTGGGCCATTATGCAGATGCAACTGCAAAAAAGAAAAAAGTGCGAGAAGCTGTTATCTAAGTAAGTACACGACCTGTAAAAGTAATCCAGTTATCAAATATCAACTTTACAACTTTATTTTCTATATATGGGAAAAAGGAAACAAAATTATGTCAACTGCAATTGAAATGCCTTTGTATCATCAGACATGCTCATCACTTGTTTCCTCCACGAACCCATCGAGCTGAACCTGTCTTTGACATGCTAGAGTAATAATCACCCACATTAGCCACAAATAGTGGGTCTCTATCTTCAGCTTTTAGCTCGTTGTTTCTGCTATTGGTAGAGGCAGTGGAGTTTACTTGCTCTGTCTGCTCCAACTCCTTGGTTAGATCCTCCATTGTCTTCTTTAAACTTGCCTTGCTCATTTGTCCACCATCTCCGGTTGAAATACCAACCATTGTGATCTTAGGAAGAAAAGGGTTGGGATCTGAAGTTTGCCTTGTTTGCTCTTTCTTAGCACCCTCTGATCTGCTGTGAAGGATAAGGTAAGAAGGTGGTAAGAGCACATGAGAGTACTATTAAAGAGACTAGGCTACTGGTAGTGGTGGTACCTTGTGTCTGGCTTCTTTTTGGTCTTCGACTGTTGTAACCATGGATGACTAAACCAATCTCCAAATGGAAACCTCAGATCAGTTTTGTGTGCGTGATTGGACTGACCATTGTCTTCTAGCATAAGCTCTGAAGTGCTACCATCTGATTGAGACTGGGTAAGACGAATAGATGACTTGGCGGCTCTCTGGAAAGAAGACGCAGTCCTGCATTGCATGCATGTAGTAGAGAAATCAGGAAGTTCAATCTGTGAAGTCATTCTTCTAATCCTCATTCATTGTAGTATCCAAAAATACGAAAAGCACAGTTGTCCAACAATAAGGCACCATCTCAATGGGTTCGGCACAACTTAAAAACTAATCCAATTCCTTCACACCATTTATAGGAAAACAAAGAAGCCATTGCTGGGTTTTACCTACTCTTTCCCTGTAGATGAAGGTGTTAGACTATCAATATTTAAGATATAGCAGATATTTGTTAATGATGTTAACAAGAGTAGTTGTGAGAAAAGCCGTAACCTCTCTGTGTTAGGCTGATAGTACATACATAATAAAGAGTTGCAATTATAATAGGAAAGAGTATCTGTGAATAAATCATGGGATAACTACTATATCCCATGATTTACTCTTATCACGTGATCACATCCTTAACACTATAATATCCTTAACACCCCCCCTCAAGCTGGACCATAAATATTAATCATACCCAGCTTGTTACATATATAATCAACCCGATTCTCCACTAATGATTTGGTACAGATGTCCACTAATTGTTCTACAGTTCTCACATGACTTAATTAAATCAAATTTTGTTGAACTTTTTATCTGATAAAATGGCAATCAACTTCGAGGTGCTTGGTACACTCATGAAAAATAGGATTCTTAGCAATGTGAAGAGCAGCTTGATTATCACACCATAGCTCCATTGGACTTGTGTAAACGATGTCTTATCTCATCAAGTAATTGTCTTAGCCACATCAACTCAGCCCTGTATTCCGATTCAGCACTTGATCTAGCTACCGCCGCTCTTCCAAGATATCAAATTCCCTCCCATAAACACA
Source organism: Erythroxylum baracoense (assembly GCA_025629805.1). Taxonomy (NCBI): domain Eukaryota; kingdom Viridiplantae; phylum Streptophyta; class Magnoliopsida; order Malpighiales; family Erythroxylaceae; genus Erythroxylum; species Erythroxylum baracoense. The sequence continues at coordinate 29,171,738 of JAOTAY010000007.1, read as the reverse complement.
CAATAACCTGAAGTGGATCGTCTGTCACTCAGAGAACCTGCCCAATCTGCATCTGAAAATGCTTCTCTCTTTCTATGATCATGATTTGAATAGAGTATACCTTTCTAGGAGCTTGTTTTAAATATCTCAAGATATTCATTACTGCATCCCAATGAGATGTGCGTGGTGTACTCATGAATTGACTTACTACACTCACACAATAGGCTATATCTGGTTGGGTCATAGTTAGACAATTAAGTTTTCGCACTAATCGTCGATATTGCTGAGTGTCCTCAAGTAATTCTCCATCTTCTGCACTAAGTTTCACATTTGGTGCCATAGGAACTTCCAGAGGTTTTAAACCAATCATTCCAGTCTCTGTTAACAAATCAAGAACGTATTTCCTTTGGCAAATAGATATTCCCTTTTTACTCCTTGATACTTCAATGCCTAAGAAATATTTGAGTTGCCCTAAATCTTTTGTTTGAAATTCACTTTGTAGGAAGTCTTTAAGCATTTGAATGCCTCTCTCATCACTACATGTGATAATTATATCATCCACATAAACCAACATTAATATTAGTCAGACATTCGTCTTTTGCCAAAATAAAGAATGATCATAATGGCTTCGCTTTAAGCCAAAGTTGATAACAACTTCACTTAATCTCCCAAATCATGCCCGTGGTGATTGCTTTAAACCATATAGAGACTTTTTCAGTTTGCACACATCAAGTTGGATTAAAGCCCAATAGGAAGATGCAGCTAAGGAAATAAGTAGACGAACATAAGACATTTTGGCAATTGGAGAGACTGTTTCCATATAATCAATACCATACGTCTGAGCATAGCCTTTAGTCAATAACTGAGCCTTTAAGTGAGCAACATAACCATCTGGATTCATCTTGACAGTATACACCCACTTGCACCCAATAGCCTGCTTCCTAGGAGGTAATTCAACCAAGTCCCACGTTTGGTTAGCATCCAAGGCATCCATTTCTTCCTGCATTGCTC
>JAOTAY010000007.1:29152892-29170648 GCA_025629805.1 Erythroxylum baracoense | reverse complement strand
TTTATTTACCTGTATAATCTTATATTATCTTTTTTTCCACAACTATTCTTTCCTTCGATTATAACTAACTCAATTAATTGGGCATTATTACTGGGCATTATTACTGCGCATCGCGCAATGCTACTCTGCTAGTCATGCAAAAAAGGACAAGTCTAACTGGCAACCTGAATAAATTGTCGTACTTTTTACAGTTTCTGGTTGACGATTCACTTAAATGGAGGGGCAGGACAGGAAGTGACGTCTTGTCTCCTCTCCCAGAATTACTTACGAAATAATATATTTTTTATTTTATTATTATTATTAATAAATTCCAAATGATTAACCGCTTCTTCTTGACAGCGATGCTTCACCTTCTACGTATCAGGTTCAGATCTAATCATATTCTACTAAACTTTATTTACATATTCCATTAAAATAAAAGATTAGTTATTTTATTTTAATATTATTTTATTAATTTTTAATATTTATATAATTACGTAAGATTTACGTAAAAATATAGATAAGATTTAATATAATAAGATAATGAAAGTCTCATCGCAGCCTCTTACTCTTACGGTTAGTCCCTATCCCTTTGCTCATACGCAATCCGTGTCCGCGCCGCACACTCCCATCTCTCCCTTTTCAAGTTCACATTTTTTAAAATTATCGTATTGATATTGTTGTTCCTTAATATTAAAAATTATAATATTTATTCAGAATCTTATTATTATTATAAATTTATCTAAATTTATACTTAGACAATTAAATGAATGATTTTCAATATTTTAAATATATAAATATAATTTTTATTAATTTCAACTTAATTTTTAAGTTATATATATATTAAAATATAATTATTAAAAATTTTATGATTATAAATCTAATTAATATGTAGATAAAAAAGTATTCTTTTATATTAAAAATTAGAATATCATTATTATTACAAATTTATTTAAGTTGATATTTTATACAATTAAACTACTAAACTAAACTAAATTAAAATTTTTAAAAATTTTTATATACTAAAATATAATTATTACATTTATTTAATTAATATATAAATAAAAGATATGTACTTTTATCATTTTTTAGAATTATAATTATTTTAAAAATTGGTAAAAAGAGTGTTTGATTTTATTTAAAAGCATAAGGATTTTTAAAAAAATAAATTGTAGGAATTTAGAAAAAGTTAAAGTTAAACTTGAACCACATGTGTGCATTTATCTCTTCCATACGGCGCCGTTTTGACGCTATTTTCTTTTTTTGCCTTGATAAAAAATTAGAATGAAAAAAGAAGGGGAAAGGACACGCATGTGGCTGTTAGTTGTTGACTTCGATCTACCAACTAACCAACCGAACCGAACCGAACCGCACCCACCGCGGACCTGACTGTCCACTTCTACGTCACCTTACCAAAATCCCCAAATCAAGCAATCTAGGGTTTTTATTCCCTTTACCAATCTCATGGAACCATCTCCACCACCACCACCCCTATCCCCTCTTTCCGACGAGGGTCAACGTCGGATGGAATTCCACATTCCGATGACCAACGGCCCCGCTGAAGACGACCCTACCTCTTCCTCTCTATGGGACTGGGCCAATCTACTGGACTTCACTGTCGACGATCACTTCCCTGTAAACCTTGGCGATGACTCCCCAATTTCACCGCCACAACTCAATTCAGTGGAGAATCCGGTTGAGGATCGGGTGAGGAAGCGTGACGCCCGGTTGACCTGCTCCAACTTTATTGCGGGTCGGGTCCCTTGCGCCTGCCCCGAACTCGACGAGTTGTTGGAGGAGGAAGGCTTGCCTGGGAAAAAAAGGGTTCGGGTCGCCCGAGCTGGTGTTGGTGCGATCCGATGCCAAGTTCCGGGTTGTGAGGCGGATATTAGCGAGCTTAAGGGTTATCATAGGAGGCATAGGGTATGTTTGGGTTGCGCGAACGCGACCTCTGTTAGTCTTGATGGTGGGATCAAGAGATACTGTCAACAGTGCGGCAAGTACGCTGCTTTTTTTGGATTTGATTATGTATATTTTTCAATCTTTTTCATTCTAATTTGATTGTTGTACTGGTGATGGTGATTCAAGTTGCTGTGTGTTGATTTGCATGTGAAATTTGGCGCCAGGTTTCACCCGTTGACTGATTTTGACGAAGGGAAACGTAGTTGTAGGAGAAAATTAGAGCGCCACAATAATAGACGGAGAAGAAAGACCCATGACTCACGTGGTGCTGGTGATAAGGGAGTGTTGGAGGACTTGCCGAATCAATCAACTATGTGTGACGGTGAAGCTGGGAAAGGTTGGATTTTGCAAGTTGGGCTTGGTTTGGTTTAGTGTTTTGATTGTTGGGTGCGGAACTAACGGTTTTCTTTTTCTCTCTTATGTGTGGCAGATGTTCAAGTAGTTGAGAGGGAAACATTGGTTGAGTCTGAAAATGGACGATTTCCCTCACCTAGTTCTGATCCCAATTCCCAGAATCGGATTAGTGATAGTGCTTTATCCTGTGGGGCTTCTGGTGAAACCCAAATGGATGCTGGGAAAGATGATTCAAGATTTGCATTATCACCTTCAAATTGTGACAATAAGACTGCTTACTCATCTCTGGTGGGTGTCTACTGATTTGCTGAATTAATGCTGTCAACTCCTCTTTGTGCATTTTCATCAATTTTTTGGGATGTTTTTAAGAAAAGCAGCTATTATTGATGAATTCTTTTGTGAAAATATGTTTAGTGCCCAACAGGTCGGATCTCATTCAAGCTTTATGACTGGAATCCTGCAGAATTTCCTAGAAGGCTCCGCCACCAAGTATTTTAAAGAATTCCTGTTACAGTTTAGTATTTGAAGAGGAGAGAATTTTTTATGTTCTCTTGGATATCAGGAGTTGGTTGACATGTAGTTACATTTATTAACAGATATTTGAATGGTTGGCAAACATGCCTGTTGAGCTGGAGGGATACATTCGTCCTGGATGTACAATCTTGACTTCATTTATTTCAATGCCAACATGTATGTGGGAAAAGGTAAATTTTCTAAGTTCCTCGAAATGGAGCTAATGATTTTGGTATTTAAATTGAAATGTCTTTGCAGTAAATGTGGTGTTACTTTGTAGTCGGTGTCAACACTCAGTTATTTTGACCCGAGGCTTCATTTGATCTTATGCGAGAATTTAATGTTACATATTTGCTTAATTGAAATTTTCAAAAGTGATTGATATCTAAATTTATCTTTTTGGTGGTATTATTTTCATGAACTATTGTAACTTGAGCATGTACTATGAGAAAGTTGACCAGTGTTCATGAAGATTTAGGTATGGTTTGTCATCAATTGCTGAGTTGGTAAAATGTTTAGGAGTGTAACTTTCATTTATTGTTATATATGTTGCTTCACTTGGACAATCTTGGCAGCTTTTACAATCGAAAATAATCTAATTGGTTGCATCAAGCAGTTATTTTTGTATAACACTGTTTTATTTATAACATTTTCTATTTCTATAAATAATGTGTCAGTTCTTGAGGCAATCGATTTTGATTATAATCTCTTGATGTGTCAAGCAGTTACTTGAAGATCCTATGTCACACTTGCATGATCTTGTTGTTGTCCCTGGGAAGATGCTGGCCAAAAGAGGCCCTATGGTTATTTATCTTAACAACATGATTTTCGGCACTAGGAAAGGTATGATGATAATGGAGAACTTTAAATGTTTTATGTGTGTTTATTTTGTGCCTCTAGCGTGACGATATATTCTGTATATCATTCCTCTGAGCTTTTCACAGTCGTATTCTACTCCATCCTCTTTCTGTTTAGTTTTTGCCTCTGGTGTTTACATGCAACATTACTTTTAAGTTTTTCATGCCATACATGTTTATATCGTTGAAATTGCTTATTATGATTTGTTCTTTTTATAACGCTCATCTGATAGCTGAAGAATCACTATGCAAATGGTAGAATGAAATCTAAATGAATTTATGATCAATGTTATTATTGCATAAATCCAATCAAAGTCATGAATGTCTTGATCTGTTTTCTCATGGCGGCTATATGACTTATACCATTGCCTCTGATCTTTTAGTACACGAATTTAAGAGCTAGACTAATCTTAACTGCTTGCCGCCATGTCACTGAATCTGGTTCATTAAACCTTATGGTTTGGTTGTTTAAAATGTTGATGAGTGTAGATGGAGTTCTGATAAAAGTCAATATGAAAGAGCAGGCCCCAAAACTTCACTATGTTCATCCTACATGTTTTGAGGCTGGAAAACCTATGGAGTTTGTTGCTTGTGGGAGTAATCTGTTGCAACCTAAATTTCGGTACGGCAATATGACTGAAGTTTTAAGCAGATTGTACAATTGATTTTAGATTACATTCAATTGTTTTAGCTTTGTCCCTCTATTTGCATATAGTGCATCAGTATTCAGCAGAGTGTTATTACTAACAATTCATTGTCTTTATTAATTTACTTAATAACACATTGATTTGATAACTTTTTGTAAAATAGGAAGTTGATTTTAAAAATCAATTTTTAGATTGCTGCATTTGTTATCTTCTGGCTGGATCAATTTGAAACTATATATATAGAATTCAAAAAGCAATGTGGACTACCTGTTTGCTTGCTTGTGGTATGGGTGCATTCTATAAATAGTGACACGTTCTCACTATAGAAACATTTTGCCGTTTAAACGAAAAGTGACATTATTTGATATGAGAACATTCACAACGAAGTCCTTGTTATTTCATTTTCTTGTAGAATATATCTATAGAATTTCTATAAGACTTCAATGTGACATCATTACAATTAATGTAAGCAACTAAAATCTACCAGATCACTAGCCGCTGTCAAGTTTCTACTAGTATTGACTTACCAGCTAACTTGATGATGACTTACAACACCACGTATAAAAACTACTGGAAAATCATGTATGGATGGCTGTCAGGCTGGTTTCTGAGTCTTGTTGGTTGCTGAGGCTCTAAGTGCAATCCATAAGTTTTTTTGTTCTGCTTCATCAGAGCTTCCAAAAATATCAACTTTTATCAACTTTTTCCCTTTGGGATTTGTTAACGATGTTAACAAGTAATAGTTTGAGAAAATTCGTCGCCTCTCTATGTTAGGCTGATAATGTATACATAAAGAGGAGTTACAATTATAATAGGAAATTGTATATGTAAGTAAATCATGGGATAACTACTATATCCCATGATTTACTCTATCATGTTATCACATCCTTAACACCCCCCTCAAGCTGGAGCATAAATATTAATCATACCCAGCTTGTTATTATATAATCAACCCGATTCCCCACTAATGATTTGGTACAAATATCTGTTAATTGTTCTCCAGTTCTCACATGACCTAATGAAATCAAAATTTTTTGAACTTTTTCTCTGATAAAATGGCAATCAACTTCAATATGCTTGGTTCACTCATGAAAAACATGATTCTTAGCAATGTGAAGAGCGGCTTGATTATCACCCCATAGCTCCATTGGACTTGTGTGAACGATGCCTATCTCATCAAGTAATTGTCTTAGCCACATCAACTCACATGTGGCTTGTGACATAGCCTTGTATTCCGATTCAACACTTGATTTAGCTACCACTATTTGTTTCTTACTCTTCCAAGAGGTCAAATTCCCTCCCATACACACAATAACCTGAAGTGGATTGTCTATTACTCAGATACCTTGCCCAATCTGCATATGAAAATGCTTCTATCTATTTATGATCATGATTTGAACAGAGTATACCTTTTCCAAGAGCTCGTTTTAAATATCTCAAGATATTCATTACTGCATCCCAATGAGATGTGCGTGGTGTACTCATGAATCGACTTCCTACACTCACAATAGGCTATATCTGGTCAGGTCATAGTGAGATAATTAAGTTTTCCCACTAATCATCGATATTGCTCAGTGTCCTCAAGTAATTCTCCATCTTCTGCACTAAGTTTCAAGTTTGGTGCCATAGGAACTTCCAGAGGTTTTGCACCAATCAATGCAGTCTCTGTTAACAAATCAAAATCATATTTGTTTTGGCAAATAAATATTCCCTTTTTACACCTTGATACTTCAGTGCCTAAGAAATATTTGAGTTGCCCTAAATCTTTTGTTTGAAATTGACTTTGTAAGAAGTCTTTAAGCATTTGTGTGCCTCTCTCATCACTACCTGTGATAATTATATCATCCACATAAACCAACATTAATATTAGTCTTGCATTCGTCTTTTGCCAAAATAAAGAATGATCATAATGGCTTCACCTTAAGCCAAAGTTGATAACAACTTCACTTAATCTCCCAAATCATGCCTGTGGTGATTCCTTTAAACCATATAGAGACTTTTTCAGTTTGCACGAGCAATAAAACCAGGTGGTTGCGTCATAAAAACCTCCTCTTGCAGCTCACCATGAAGAAAATCATTCTTGACATCAAGTTGGATTAAAGGCCAATAGGAAGATGCAGCTAAGGAAATAAGTAGACGAGCAGAAGACATTTTGGCAACTGGAGAGAAGGTTTCCATATAATCAATACCATACGTCTGAGCATAGCCTTTAGCCACTAACTGAGCCTTCAAGCGAGCAACAAAACCATCTGGATTCATTTTGATAGTATACACCCACTTGCATCGAACTACCTGCTTCTTAGGAGGTAATTCAACCAAGTCCTACGTTTGGTAGCATCCAAAGCATCCATTTGTTCCTACATTGCTCGTCTCCACCCCTCGTGAGAGAAAGCTTCCTTTACAGACTTAGGAACAACAACTGAGTCTAAGGAAGACAGAAAGGCACTAGAAACAGGTGAAAGAGACTCATAAGAAACAAATGAAGATATAGGGTACTTACAGGAACGTTTACCTTTGCCAAGAGCAATGGGTAGGTCGAGACTTGGATCTCGGGAGGACACAATTGGTGGAGGTGGAGAGTCCATACAAGTATCATCAACCTACGAATCTAGAGTAATGGGAGGACCTACAAAAGGACAAGAACACCGAGAATAAACTTGGGTGATAGGGGGACAAGGGGGTAGAATGTCCAAAGGAGGGAAAACAGACTCAACCCGGTGAACTCGATAGATAAGAAAATCATCCTTAGGGGGATAGGGAGATTGCACATTTGTGGAATATGGAGTATTTTCAAGGAAAGAAACATCAGAAGACACCAAATAACGATGAAATTCAGGAGAATAATAGCGATAGCCTTTTTGGAGTCGAGAGTACTGAAGGAAGATACATTTTAATGCTTTAGGATCAAGTTTGGAGACAGATGGACGCGTGCCATGTACAAAACAAGTACAACCAAAGATACGAAGAGGCAAAGAAAAGAAGGGTTGCGAAGGAAACAGAATAGAAAACGGAGCTTTACCATTAAGAACTGCTGAGGGCATGCGATTAATAAGATAGCAAGCAGTGGAGACAGCATCGGCTCAAAACTCTTTCGGGACCTTCATTTTGAATAAAAGTGCCTGAGCAACTTCCACAAGGTGTCGATTCTTTCGTTTAGCAACTCCATTTTGTTGTGGGGTAACAACACAAGAAGACTGATGAAGGGTACCTTGTTGTGACAAAAAAGAAGTTAAGGGGGCAAAGAAATATTCCTTGGCATTGTCACTGCGTAATATTTTAATTCTGGAATCATGTTGGGTACGAATCGCAGCACAAAAAGTAGTGGACACATCGAATATCTTAGAACGATTTTTTATTAAATAGAGCCAAATATTCCTGGAGAAATCATCTACAAAAGTAATAAAATAACGAAATCCCAATTTTCACACAATAGGACTTGGACCCCAAACTTCTGTGTGCACAATTTCAAATGGAGACGCAACTCTCTTATTGACTCTAGGAAAGTGAGGAAAATGTTGATATTTGGCAAACTGACAAGACTCACACTCAATGGAAGAAACTTGAACATCAGGACACAAACTCTTTAAAGCCTTCATTGAAGGATGATCAAGACGACAATATAGGATATCTGGACAGACGATACTTGAACAAGCAGTGGGACTAAGACCGCAAACTAAAGGAGACTCCAAGATATATAGGCCGTTGGACTCTCGACCTCTACCAATAATCTGTCTCGTCCCAAAATCCTGGAAAAAAACATTGTCTCTGTAAAATTGTACACAATTGAGGGACTTGGTAATTCTACTAACAGATAATAAATTAAAGGGGAAGTCAGAAAGGTAAAGAACTTGAGATAGAGGGATTTTCAAAGAGATAGTGACAGTGCCTTTGCCAAGTACAGAAAGCAGCAAAACCATTGGCTAGAGTAACTGGGGGTAAGTTGTTCAATGGGGTAAAATTGGATAGAATACCTGTGTCTCCAGTCATGTGGTCGGTGACGCTGGAGTTTATTACCCAATCATGAGGAATGGAGAACAGACATGTAGTGGGAGTACCTAATGTGGCAGCGGCATTAGACGAGGAAGAGTTCCCTCTCATAGCTTGAAACTGAGTGAAAGTAGCTAATTCATCTCAGAGTTTGCATCTCCTCCTTCTTGGGGACCAAGTCACTATCATGTGCTACTATACAGACCTGTTGAGTTCTCTCCTTATTTTGTAATTGAGGACAATTGGCTATGACGTGGCCAATTTCCTTACGGTAAAAACAAGATCGAGTTTCTTGTGTTCCTCTTCCCCCATCTCTTCCACCACGACCCCCACATCTTCCTCCTCTAGCTCCTCCCCTACCTCCTCTATTAGAGCCAATACTTGCAAAAGCAGCATTTTCTGACTTGGATTCTCTAGGAAACTCAGACGTAGTCCTAAGAACCTGATAATATGCCTCAATTAGAGTTAATTGGTCCACTCCAGTGATAATCTGGGATCGAATATTGCTATATTCTTCTCCAAGACTCATTAAAAAGGTCATAGCCCCAAACGGATCACGTTGTCTTTGCATTTCTTCCACATTGGTTGTGACAGGCATCACTTGATTTAATTCTTCAATTAACTTTCTAAAAGAGGAATAATGGTCTCCTATGAGAGTGTCTTTGTTTTTTGTCTTCATAATATCATGTATTACCCTATACGTGCGAGACAAGTCAGCTTTGCCATGATATAAAGATTCCAAATGATCCCAAATATCCTTAACTGTGTTACAATGATTCACCATCTGTAGGACCCTAGGAACCAATGTTCTTCTTAATAGGCCAAATAACCTTTTGTCATCTCTAATCCACTGTGATTTAGTGTCTTCATCCTGTGCAAAAATGTTAGTCATGAGATGATCTTCCTTCATCACATCCCAAATAAATGCCTCTACAAATTTACGCCCCTCAAGATAATTGTTGGCACCTTCTAGTTTCCAATCACAGATTCTGGTTGGAGCAGGGATTAATTCGGTCACTGTCTTACCCGGAAAGAGCTCCATCATAGCCCTTTTAATCTCATCCATATTAACTTTCTCTTTGTTACTTCTGGTATTCTCTAGATCACTAGTAGTCGTATTTGGTGGAACGTCAACTCAACTCTCCAACGTCTCCCCGTTGACCACATCTGGCTGTTCACTCGCCGACGTCGTCTCCCTCAAACTGCCCCACCACTTATGGCTGTTCACTTATCGGCATTGACTCCTATAGGCTGTGCGACCACCTCTGCCCATTCACTCGCCGACGTCAGCCCCCCCACAGGTTGGGCCTCTCTGGTGCCAATAGCAACACCGCTACTGCCGCTGCACTGTGACGTCGCACCCTAGCACGCTCTCAACTCACGTTGGTTGAAAGACCCAATCATTCCTTACTCACAGGTATCGATCCTATCTGAGTTGATCTGAAAAAAAAGTTTTGGGTTTTGGGTGAATTTGGGAATTAGGGTTTCAAGGCAGAAGGAATTTTGAGAACTAAGGAAGTTAGGGTTCTTGAGAATCAGGCTCTGATACTATGTTAACCATGTTAACAAGTAGTAGTTGTGAGAAAAGCCGTAACCTCTCTGTGTTAGGCTGATAGTATATATATAATAAAGAGTTAAAATTATAATAGGAAAGAGTATCTGTGAGTAAATCATGGGATAACTATTATATCCCATGATTTACTCTTATCGCGTTATCACATCCTTAACACTATCATATCCTTAACAATATTCAAATACAGTTTCCTTCTCAAGAATATTTCATAGTAAAGATGGAAGGTGAAGGTGCAAGAAGAATTATAGGAGCTTTTAGGAAATTTCAACAGAAGACATTATTTGCTACCACATTGATCCAAAAAGAGACATACTAGTATAGGGATAACGCAGAACTGGTTAATAAAAAAGGCTTTATCATTTGCTTAGGCAAGAAGATGGACAGGATAGTTTCCATCTTCTACAATCCCCTTGAATGAATTCATTCAGTAATTAACCTTACACATAAAAGGTAAAGACTGTACCTCCTTTCAAATGAGTCTACCATGTATGGAAACTTTGGCTGAATGCCAGTGGCTTTTCTCAACCACCTATTGCCAAGGAGTGCTTTGTCCACAGCATAAAAAAGCTGGATTTCAGCAGCCTTTGAAATGACACTCAATGGTATTCCAGGATTACCCACCTCATCAAGCACTTCCTGAACCTGTTGACAAGTATACCACTATCAGTTTTGCATGGACCTACATTATCTTCTGATTACTGCACAAGTTGTAATGAACAGTTTTCCCTTGGATAAAAGTTCAACTCTTATAGAGATATTTGAAAAATTTTAAGGCAACAATATAATTGTTGATATGGAAAACATGATTCATGAATGCATACCCTACTTAGATTGTGAACTACTGGGCAGATGGGGAAATATGAAACCTAAAGCCACGTGCATTACAGGACAACATTTTATTCCAAGTCTCTTCACCAAAGCATAACATTATTAATGGGCTAACAGAACTTGTACCTCTGGTGGCTCCAATAGGCTATCTCCCATTTCTTCAATCACTTCTGCTGCTAAGTTGTCGTCAATAACATCACGTCGGCGCTGCATGTGCCGTGTTTGGATTAATTGATGGAAATGCTGATCGACAGACTCTTCGAGAATGTTATCTAGCATGCTCTTATCAAAGAAGTATGGAGTATACCTAATCAAAAACAAAAAGGAATAAAGGTTATACTAGAAGCATATGGTACTGATATTCCATTAAAACAGAGGTCTCTAGGGGTGAGAAGCATTTCAATATATGAACCAAAAAATTTCACAAGCATAGTCTCCACACGCAGAACACAGTCAATATAAGTGACGAATTACAAGCACAATGAGATATACCACTTAATCCCATCACCAGTAGCTATTGCAATATCCAAATTTTGAGCAGTGAAAACAGGAACACCATCAACCTTCTTCCTTCCACCATTCATTGGGATTGTTTTGAGAAGTTGGTTAGCTGCCTTGACCTGCAAGCACATCGAGATGGAAGAAAAGCAAACCAATATAAGGATTAGTAACTTTAAGAATTTGTCTGACAATTGCATAAGCTGATCATATCTAGCACCTGCTTCTCGTTTGGAACAAACTGAAAAAGATGAGGTTTTTCCTGCAAAAAAGAAACAGTTTAGAATTCATCCACTCCATCTCCAAATGTAAAGAGTACCCATATAATCAAGAAAACCATACCTTGAAATGCTCATACGCCAAGTCAAGACGACAAGCACCCACCACGCCACTTGGAATGTTCAGCCGCTTAACATATGCAACTAAATTCATATACTAAGATCAGAAGACAAGTTCTTTATAACAAGGAAACACCAGGCAACAATGGAAACACACCTGCATCGCCTAAATCCATGAAAAAACGGAACACAGGCCCATTTCTCTCGCTCTTAGTGATCGCCGCAAACATCTTCTTGAGCCACTCAGGTGTTCTACACACAGGAAAAGCACTAGTTAATGCGTAAAACCATAGACCACTCATGTTTTTAAGCTAAACAAAACTTCCAAAGACAAGGAAAAACATACAAGCTCTTACCTTTTGGAAATAAAGGGAACATCAAAGTGGGTAGAGACAGCCATGAGACCAGTCCCCGAGAGGTCGCACATACTAAAAACCTGCCCAACAAAAGCTGGCCCACCACTCCTGTCGCTGGAACTGAGCCCCGCAATCTTGACCGTTGATGGAAATCCCGAGTTGGACTCGGTGGAAGACAGACCGTTCACAGCTGCCGAATTCGACGATACCGAGTCGGGCTGAGCTGACTCGAAGCGGGACAAGGTTGATAGGACGAGAGGATGAAGTGTGTCGGCGAATTGAAATGGGATGCATATTTTGGAAGGAGAAGCTTGGGTCGACGAAGAAGGTGAAGTCTTGAGAGTGGAGATGAGAGAGGCGGCGGCAGAGTGGAAGAAGTTGGATGGTTGGTGGTTCGGTTGGCGATGTCGCGGTGGTTCGGGGGACGGAGTCATGACAATTGGTCCAACGGAGCTAAAGGAAGCTAGGCTATCTGAAGGAAACTAGATTGTCACGTCTTTTTATATCTAATTCTTTATTCATTTACATGGTTATAATATAAGATACTATATTTAGTTCGCTAGATTTTTTCTAAGTCATCTAGTGTCTCCAAATTATTTTTAGCAAGAATCCGTATATATATACTTTATTATTATTAAACTTATCAAAATAATTTTTAATATACTATAATTTAGTAATATCTTTATAATATGAATAAATTCTTATTATTATTACATAAAACTTTATTATTTTAACATATTTAATAAGTTAATTGCATTATAAGTTTTAATAATTACGTTGAAATATACAAAACTTTTTATTAATTTAATAATTATAATTCAATTAAATAAATTGATAAATTATAAATTTTGTAAAAATAATAAATATAAAGGATGTCTATAATTAATAATTTAATAAAAATAAGAGAATGCACGACCTAAATTATTTATATTTTAATAAATAAAAATAATAAGAATATTAATTTTAAAAGATGGATATATAAACATGAAAAAATAAAAGAAATTGATTAATTTTTATAAAAGAACTTAAATGAATAAAGTAAAAGAATTAGTAATATGATTTTCTTCTTATTATAAAAATTAATGCTTATGAACGATGCTTTTTGACTTTGAATTTTCCAGAGGCTCACAAGTACTTCGTGGAGTCCATAGCAAAGGCTTATCAGGCTCCTTACTGATCCGATATCCCGTGAGAACTATGAAAAATATGGCCTCCTGATGGTAGACAGGGGATATGCTAGAAAAATAGCTATATGATTTTTATTTTAATGTACTTGTACTTGTAGATTTGATTTGATTGAAGAAATAGAGTTGACTTACGTATGATTATTACTTTCTTTAGGTAATTAATTTAAGCATATTTGAATTTAGGCAAAAATTTCGGTATTCGAATCTCTCTATTTACAATTTTTTGATCGAGTCTGTTATATAGAGTTTGCCTAGTACGAAGTACCCAACGATGTGATTTACAGGCTATTGCATCAATCCAAAAATTTGTATACAAAGAATAGTAATTGCGAATTCCTCCGTTCCTAAAAAAAAAGAATTAAATTTAGGTCTCACATTCGTACCAATTTTTACTGTTCATGAGTTTTTTTATAGTTTAATATTTTTTTGAAAAGGTCTTTATATTTTACTTAACGAGGAAACATGTTCTTTCCATTAGTTTTTCTGTCAAAAATAAAACATAAATTTATTTAAGTCATTTTTGAAGAATGAAGTAAATCAACGTTCCTATCTTTTTCCTCCAAGTATGTATTATTAGCCTCTAATGAGTAATGAATCTAATAATCATGTTAGAGCAACAACATTAGCTTCACTTAGCATATGTTCTCCTCATCCAGCTTGCTCAAAGCATCAGGCATCTCATACCCACATATATCTTCACAAGAGGTGTCAGATACATTGCGATGCTTTTCCAGATTTCCTTCATTCTTCGATTCATTCAAATGATCAACTGTGGAACGATCCCGGTTCAATTCATTTCGCTGCTTTGCTCGAACTCTGATGCGTTTCCCCCTGATATAACGATATTCCCACCGGGGAGGCGGATATTTCCTCCACAGTTTCTCATACTTGTCCAACATACCCAGCTTCTGGAAGACATTTCCCATCATGTTAACAATTGTAGCATTTGGTCGGATAGCAAGCTCCTCCATATCACCAAATATCTTCAAGAGCAATCAGCAAGTCAGGTATAGTGGCACAGGCCTAATGTAGCTACTATCAGCTCAATGCAACAACAAGCGATTTCAAAATGGAAGTGAAGATCTTAGAGTCTGCATTATTAAAATCAATAACATTGCAATGGCAATTATAGTATTCATAAGACACGAACAGGCACTCATAAGATCTGGACCCAGCTGAAATTCATCAAATGTGCTTGACTCAAACAACAATTTCACAAATTGTAACTGTTGTTATCTCATGCTTTCTGTAATGCACCAACTATGAGTTGTACCGTATCGGATCATTATACCAAAATGTATTCATAACTTTGATTGTAACACCTATATCATTTTGGAGAACTAGAGGCTTAATGCTTCATATAGAAAAAGGACAAGAAGTGCATGTAGCATATTGGCCAAGTAAAATAACGAAAGGAAGTTATTCACAATCAACTTTCACTCACATTAAGATGACAGCATCAGATGAAACAACAAAGTTTGAGAAGTGTGTTGTTCAATACCTCAAACATCTGGTCATACATTTCCCTTTTGTAATAAATGGACACCATCTTGTCAAAAAACTTCTTAGGCATACTTTCCATGTTCTGTCTAAATAACTTGCTCCAAAGCTCTTCAGCTTCATCAAGCCTTCCATCCTCCGCTAAAGCATTCAGTAAGGTGAAATACGTTCCCATTGTTCTTCCCTGTCCTTTGCTCAACATCCATTTTGTTACCTGCAATCCCAAATGTCCTAAGAGTTAAAAGAGAATTACTGGAAAACAAGGTTTTAAATTACGGATTGCAAAAGATTGCAACAATTGCAGACGATGTGAGGGTAACTGCAGGAAGTGCAGGTGCAATACAACAAATCGTAATAATGGTCGTAACTGCATCACGTACGGTCGCAATTACGACAAATCGCAATAATTGTCCGGACCGCAACTGCAATTTAAAATCATGCAAGAGAAAAAGAGCAATTTGGGAGACCATATACCTGAATGACCCTCTTCCATTCTTCTTCATTCGCAAGCTGCCTAAGTGCTTTCTTCACAGTAACTAAAGGGAATTTCAGTTCCCAAGCAATGAATGAATCAAGAGCTCCGTACACTTCCTCTTTTACATTTGACAACCCCTTTACCTACATAACCACAAGAATCATAAGGTTATGACACCAAAAACACGAAGAAAAACATTGAAAATCCAATCCTCCCATCTAAACCAACATTTAAAGACTTCGATTATAGAAAAGGAGACTCTTTACACAATCAACAAGCTTTGCTGACTTGGAGATGGTCCCAATCCTATATCTCGATTTCCACACACGAGGATGCCTCGGGCGAGGACTCTTTTGTGCACTTACCTGCAAAAATTATCTGCTGAAAGTTGAGCAAAGCAGGAGAGAGAAGCAGATACAATTTTAGAACCTTAGATTATAAACTTCATTAGCTAAAATGCTTACCACGAAATTACCCAAAAAAAAAAAATGCTTACCACGAAACTGCTTCCGTTACGCTTCGAGGAACTTATAGATTCGAATCTACTGGGAATGAATGGCGGAGAATATCTCAGAGACAGCATCTTGAAAGATCCCAGAGAAAACCAAAAATTGAACAAGTTGAGGAGTATACGGTTTGAATTTTCTGAACAACCAAACAGAAAGTGAATGTTTAGAAGCTGAACAAAGCAACTAATCAAGTATATTATCACTGTAGATAATTTCTCTTAGCGATTAGTTCCGACAGGCGATCTTTATACATAGATTATTGCTATATCCGCATCGAACCGGTGCGTTTAAGTCAGCGAGGAAAACGGCAAAGTAACTAAAACCAAACGTCGCGTTTTGCAATGAAAGCTCTGCTGTTCATCCTATCGTAGCGAACGATAATAGATATAAACGTGGAGTATCCTTTTCGGACCTCATCCAGTCATCTAAGCAAAGCAGAAGGTGTGCTGAGGTAGAGTGGCTCTGCATCACACAGATCTTGCCAACTGAAGAAAAAGGAGGGAAAACGAAAATGATGATGATGATTGAATCTGCCTCAGCCGTCCGATTCTCAACCGGTGGAAATTTCTGCTCCTCCAGCGTCATACCCTGTAAACTCCCTCCCTCAATTTGAATTTCTGCATATATATATGAAGAGGCAGACTATTTTCATTCTCATGAACTCCAATTTGAAATTTCGCGCATTTTCTCTGCAACCAAACAGAGAATGAGGTTTGCTTATTATTTGTCATTAGATTGTCGTCATAGCTTGGAGGAGGCTACCGTCGTTCCCTTCACCACTCGTCGGTTTTTCTATCCCGGCGGCTTCGACGTGCCTTGGTATGGATTTACTTTGCATTTTCTTACTTGCTAGAATCTAGATACTTCTTTACCATAACTTCGAATTCTTGGTTCTATATTAGTATTGATTATATGTTTTCTCTCATTTTCCTGCACTCTAGCGGTTAATAGTTTTAAAATGTTTAGTTCTTGATACTTCTTTACCGATATATAACAAGTAACGCGCGAACGATTTCCATTGTTCTCTCGTTTTATCTCACTTTCCTGCATTCTAGTAAATTTAGCATGCGATCGATTATAAGTTTCCTTTCGTTTTCCTGCATTCAAGCGATTAATAGTTGAAACAGGTTAACGATGGGTGTCGATTTTGAACAGGAAGAAGTCTCGGAGATGTAGCGATAGTTTGTTCTTAAAGCGGAGTAGTCTTATGAAGAATATTCGAGCATCTGCAGAGCACTTGGGCTCAGCCTCGGATCCTTCGAAACCAAAAGGCGGACTTCAATATCATCCGTTTGAGGAGATCTCTAAGTCGACATCAGAAAACAGTGGCAAGACTTCACTTGCAGCTGAGGAAACTGCTAGAACAATTGTGGAGGTATCATATAGTTACTTGTTAGTATTCAAGTGGAAAATGGGTTATGTAGTCATGGTTCAGAACTATACATGTTTTCTATAGGTTTGTAGTCAATGGCCTTGGTTGATTATGTTAACATTTAGAACTGCCAATAGGATAATCGAGCTTGAGTTTGTGTCAGTTTGCATACCTAATGTTGGCTGTAGTGATGTATGTGCAGGTGAATAACAAAGCAACACTAATGTTCACTGGCTTGATCGAAGATGATTTTCATGAGAATATTGTATGGCCAGATTTGCCTTATGTGACTGA
This sequence comes from Erythroxylum baracoense, assembly GCA_025629805.1. NCBI lineage: Eukaryota > Viridiplantae > Streptophyta > Magnoliopsida > Malpighiales > Erythroxylaceae > Erythroxylum > Erythroxylum baracoense. Next base: position 29,153,419 of record JAOTAY010000007.1, on the reverse strand, counting down.
TGAACACGGAAGTTAGTATTTGAATTTCATAACTGTCTCATTAAGGTTTTTACATCTGGTATAGTAATCCTTTATTTACAAAAATAAAATGTTGATGTGCTTGGATTGGATGTGCTGCAGATATAGACTTTCAAGTTAAGAATGATGAAGACATGTTGTAGAGCCTTATGCCTGAAAATAACTTTATGGTATAGAGATCTATTCTCACAACAGCCTATGTTTTACTATTTTTTGTTCTCAGAAGTAGGCATACAGTCGATGATATTGGTGCTTTGGACTTTTGAGAGACAGTGGAAGTCAATAATGATCATTTTTGGGTGGAAAAGATAAAATAGCATTTATATATAGTTACCTTAAGCACTGTGATCATTTCTCATTCCCTGAGTTTTATGCATTCTCGTGGTTATTGCTTCTCTTTCAAACTTGTTTCTGTGGTTCTTTCACTGTCAACAAGCTATTGTAGGCTTTGATGCCATGGAAATGCTAAGTGTGATGGAGGCAATAGGTGATTCGGAAATTGATTTTGG
>JAOTAY010000007.1:29092978-29105949 GCA_025629805.1 Erythroxylum baracoense | reverse complement strand
TATTTTTGTTAAGTAAAATCGCAATACATATAATCAAATGAATTGAAATATTACCGAAACTTTGTCCAAAGCATTTTAAAGCAAGTTTTCTTCCTTCAACTGCTTGGCATGCTGAAGGCAAGACAATTCATTCCTCATAACGATGCCCAACTCACTGGACAATTTTGTAAATTGAATCTTATCCAGAGGGCGATATTACATGGGGTCAATGGTCACAAATAACTTGCTGTTCATTACAACATTCATCCGTTGCAACTCAACTCCTTTTGTGATACCTCTACCTCGTTTTCTAATGCTATATTGGAACTTGAAAACAAAAAAATCATAATAAGAAAAACATACTAAGTATGTAATGAGTAATTTCAACATTAATGTAAATATGTTTGGTTAACAATAACAGACCAGAAGGTCCCTCATGACAATCAAACGATGATGGTAAAGATTGTTGCTGACTTTTTTCATTCGATGATGCAGTTGTTGGTTGTTCTGTGGGAGGAACTTCTTCGGTCATTATTAACCTCTTTCCCTTGTTTTTACTAGGTGCCATTATGTTGAACCTGTGTAAAACGAAATATGAACATAATGTATAATCTTAACTCAAACATCAATTTTCCATATGAATATAAGGAGATCAGTAGTCAAATACTAAACATTTGACATAACATTATGCAAAAACATAAGTGAAACATTAAAAATATGCATCTGCTCATTGCAAATTAACATAAGTAAATCATCAACAACATAAGACAATTACGAACATAATATTTCAAACAATACAAATAATTTATTTACATTCAATTATCATGATCAAGATTTTGAAAATCATCATCGTTAAGTACATTATCGTTGGATTCTTCATCACTAATATATTTGAGCAAAGTATCATCATTGTCATTTAAGTCATCCTGCGTATAGTCTTCTTTTGTTTGTAAGATAAGATGGGCTTGGACTTCATCTAATTGAACTATGTTGGGCTTGACATCTCTCTTATGGAATGATGATATATCTGCATCTTCTACTAGAATGCCTTCGTTATTGAACTCTAATCCAATATCTTGATAGACTTCATCTGCATCCTCATCCAATTGACCAATATCCCTTTCACAAAAATCAAAGACATTCCTTTGTTGAAACTCTTGAACAACCTTCCAATTGCTGCCCAATACAGTGTCGTTGACGTAAAAAACTTGTTTGACTTGACTTGCAAAGACAAAAAGATCATTATCATACCATATCTTACTAACATTTATACTAGTAATATGCCTGTTCACTTTCATGTCAATTAGACCAAACCATTTGCATTTAAGTAGAACAACCTTCTTATCCTTGACATAGTGCAACTCTATTGTTTCACATATGACATCGTAGAAGTCAATGAAATCATTTTCATAACATCACCCCATAATTTTGACTTCTAACCCGACTATCCCAATCTTGTATGTGAAATCTCACCCCATTAACAATACAATCTTTGCATTTCTTCCCATAAATATGAGGCCCATATGTCAAACTATATAATGCTATTATCGCTTCTTGCACGTTAAGTAACCGCATCATCTATATTACCCACACCAAATGGCCTAACTTTCTTATATTTGACAAATTGAAAATAAATATGACGATGAGAAATATTCTTATATTTTCATAATATGTAATCAATATTAAACTTACTCGATTTCTAAACCATGATACAAACTTCTGCCTATGTCTTTCTTCAACATTAATAATCCCTTTGCTGTGAATTATCTCTTTGTGCTCTCTATTTAAAAAAGACAACGACGGTAAGATCTCAGTGTGAATAAAGAAAATTGTAATATGATTGTTTGAATGAAAAGGAATATATGTATTCCATGTATGTATCAACTTTCTCGCAATTGTTCAAAACATACTAATGGGCGATTTTGAATTCATCTTTAGTTAACTCCACATATTTACCCACACCAAGTGGCGTAACTTTCTAGGAGAAAATAGACAACCCACCGTCTTCATGAAAATCAAAGTTACGTTCTGGTCTATTAAATCTTGTCTCTACATCAGTTAAGTACATTGAACAAAAAATCAAGCATTTATTTGCTATATAAGCCTCTACAATAGACCCTTCTAGTCGAGCTCTATTACATACATAACGCTTAAGAGAGTATAAAAACCTGAACATAATCAGTTATGAACTTAGGAATTGTTACAAACAAATAACGTAGAAAAAACTTATTAAATTTAATATGAATTACCTTTCAATTAGAAACATCCATTAAAATTGAACCAGTATACAAAGTTTTGCTTCATATGGTAAGTGAATTGCCAAATAAACCATAACATCAAAGAACGATGGGGGAATAATAGTTCAAGCTTACATAGAATCAATGCTATATCTTTTTCCACTTTATCAAGCTCTTTAACTTTAAGTGTCTTGCTTAAAAAATTCTCCCAATTGACCCAAAGTAACGGACACATCCTTTGGCAAACACCCATGTATTCCAATATGAAGTAATCACTGCAAAAGTACATGACAATCATGACTTTTCAACCCTGACACCTTTCTCTCTTTAACATTCACACAACGGCCTATATTTGATGCATACCCATCAGGAAATTTGATTGATTGGAGGAACTGACAGAATGATTGTTTCTCACTTTTTGACATATGGTAACAAGCAGGGGGAATAACATATGACCATCATCTCTTCGCAAGTCCTTTCTAATATTCATTTCTTCTAAGTCAATTCTAACTTTAATTGTGTCTTTTGATTTTCCATTAATTCCCATAACAGTCCCTAAAATGGAGTCACAAATGTTTTTCTCAATATGCATGACATCAAGATTATGCCTCAATAGTAATTCCTTCCAATATAGCAAGTTGAAAATTATGCTTTCTTTTTGTCCAATTCAATTCGACAACATTTCTCTTTTGCTTTCTATTACTTGGGTGTTTGCCAGGTGTAATGTCACTCAAATGTGATAGTTAGTAAACAATATCATAACCGGACAATTGCATCGGAGCTTCACCTAATTATACTGTGCCATTAAACAGTTTACTTCTTCGCCATCTATGACCATGTTCCAAATAACGATGATGACCTGCATAATATATTTTACTTTGTATCCTCATTGAATATGTTTGATGGTTACACACAGGACAAGCCATATACCTTTTAGTGCTCCACCCAGACAAATTCCCATAAGTTAGGAAATCATCTGTAGTTCACAAAACAGCAAGATGCATTATAAATATTTTGCCTTCAACAATATCAAAAGTTTGTAATCAAAATTCCCATAGATCATTTAAGTCATCAATTAATGGTTGCATATATACATCGATGTCCTTACCAGGAGCAATAGGTCCTGGAATAAACAAAGACAACAACATAAAAGGCTCTTTCATACATTTCAATAAAGGTAAATTATATGGGACTAGAATCGCCAGCCATATGTTATTTAAAGTACTCATATTATTGAAAGGATTAAATCCATTTGAGGCCAATCCAAGTCAAACATTACGACAATCTTGTGCAAACATGGAAACTTTTTATCAATTTCTTTCCATGCCATTGAGTCTGCTGGATGACGCATAATATTATCATCAATGAGTTTCTCTTTATGCCACATCATATTTATGACTGTTTTTGTTGACATAAAAAGTCTTTATAATCGTGGTTTAATAGGAAAATATCGAAGGATTTTATTCGGTATCTTTTTCCCTCTCTTATCATCCACCTACCACCTTGATGTACCACAAATAAGATACTCCTAAAGATCTTTACTTTCCTTCCAAAAAAGAACACAGTCATACTTACAAGCATGAATTGAAATATATCCCAATCTAAGGTCCCTTAATACTTTCTTTGCATTATAGTAAGATTTTGACAACTTGTGTCCAATAGGTAATGCATCGTTCAGTAAGTTAATTAATATGTTAAAGGACTTGTTACTCCATTTATTATAAACTTCAAATGCAACAACTTCACGACAATTGAGATATAATTGTTCTTAAGCAACTTTCAACAACTTCCTAACATTATCTTTTGTAATACAACCAATTATGTTAGGCATTCTTGTTTCATTCATAGTCTCTATATAATTTCGACAATCGTCTAACATCTCGTCAATCCCAGCATCACCATCATCATTCACATAACAATCATCTACATCATTATTGTCACTATCATCATAACATGTACCGCCACTTCTACTACAACTTGCTTCCTTACGTTCACCGTGATAAAGCCATGGAGTATAGAATTTATCTATGTCTCAGATTAGCAACTGATTATATACCACATCTTAACTTTAGAAGTTGACATTTAAGCAATCGAAGCATAAACAACGAATACTACATTCATCACCCATTTGATGTTTTACAAATTGCATGAAACTCTTAACTCCTTCTATGTATTCAGTTGATCATTTTCAATGAGACATCCAACTCTTATACATCTAGCTATACAATAAAAGAAGATAACTCATTTTCTATGAAGTTCAAATTCTTTTAGAAATGAACTGAGAGCATAAGCTTTCAGGGTTCATTTTGAGGTCACTCTTGGTTCTGCAATCATGGTAAATGGCTAAAGGAAGCATTGAAAGCAATCACAGACTACAAGGAGAATAAAAATAGAGAAGAATGTAACACTTGACAATTTTAAGTATGGAACAATCTCTATGTACCATGCAAGAGCTTCCTTCAAACCTTAAAAAGGAATGTGTAAACCATAGCATAAGAAATCCAACAAAATACAACAGAGGGCTTTTGTCAAACATGTGGTTGGCGGGGAGAATATACCTGAAGATGCCACACAAATTCTTCAGTTTTGGCTCAAATCAAACAGAGGAAGGCAGAATCTACAAAAAAACACTATACACAATCACCAACTAACGTAAAAATTGAACATGAAACAAAAAAAAGATGAACATAGTTAGGGGTTTCACATTGGTTAACAAATAACATAAACAACTGGACTCACCTTCGACTATCAGAAGCGGTGGGAGAACTCGAAGAGGTTAAAGAACAAGCAGAAGGTAAGAAGGTAGATGAAGAGTACAATATTTGAGATATAAAAGAAGGAGGACAGAAGGCAGATGAAGAGAAGAGGGCCAGTTAAGCTTCAATAGCAAAGTTTCGGTGAAAATAGGAGGGAATGCGGAAGCTTTGGCCTCCCTCACATTTTCATCGAAACTTTGCTATTGAAGCTCAACCGGCCCTCTTCTTTTTATCTGGCAAAACGACATCATCCTAAGGACGACGTTGTCCCACTTATGTTTTTTAACCTATTCACCTTTTTGCGACGAACAAAACTACGGACGCCAATGGTAGATAATTCGCTACCAATTATACACAAAATCGCCAAAACCCAGACATTTTCTCTACATTCTTAATTTTCTTAATTGATTAATATATATGAGGTATTCCTATTACAAATAACAAAATGAAAAATTTGTCTTCTGCACTTTATATGCAATTGTTCTTGATTTGTTTCATTTTTGGGAATTACTAATCTTTAATTTTAATTTGATAGATAAACAAAATAAAATTGGAAAATTTTTAAAAATTAGTTTCTTATTTTTGTTATTAGTTGAATTAATGAGGAATACAAATCACATTTCATTTTTACTAAATTCATCACTAACATGACAACATATACCCTTTAGCCCTTAATCTACCATTAACCTTATTATTAGTATAAAAAGATACATTTAATTTAAATACTCGAGGGTTTTTGCGATGGAGTACGTTTAGTCGCAGAATACCATTTCCGCAACAACCACCACACTTAGTCACAAGTGGTAGACAATTTGCTACCAAATTTTCACATCGTCACCAAAACCGAAGCAATCTCTTTACTTTCTTAATTTTGTTAATTGATTAATATATTTGAGGTATTCCTAATACATCATACAAAATGAAAATTTTTTCTTCTCTTTTATATATGCAATTGTTCTTCATTTGCTTAATTTTTGGGAATGATTAATCTTTAATTTTAATTTGGTAGATAAACAAAATTAAATTGGAAACTTTTTTAAAATTAGTATCTTATTTTTGTTATTAGTTTAATTAATAGGAAATGTAAACCACATTTCATTATTACCAAATGAATCAATGTTTAGTAAACATGATAAGATCATTCTTATTCCCTTCATCTACCATTAAACTTATTAGTCAAACTATATATTAGTCGCTACATCTGATGTTTGTCGACAAAATACAATAGACCATAGCAAATTAATTAATAGTACTTCCAAACAACTACAATAAATAAGAAATGACATCGTTTACCTAAACAAGAAAAATGACGTCGTTTTGTATTAAGTTTTCAATCACAAGCACAATAAAAGGTTCCTCCATTCTCGTTCAAGCCGTCAACATTTCTTAAAATCCTCTATCCTGCCAACCATTGTCTCCTCTCTTCTGTTTGGGTTCTGTATTGTGGTCATCACCATCGAAGAACCATCATTAACTGAATCAGTATTGTTCGTTTGTTCTATTTTCATTAACGAAGTTATGCTAAGTTTAACTTATACCTTTAGGTGTTTATTGTGAGTCCTTAATTATGCTTTTGATGTGTGGGTTATGTTTATAGTTGTGTTTTGAAGATGATTTACTATCTGTCTTTATTATTTGTTTATGGGTTGGCTTCTTCCCAATGACCTTTAACACTTCCCTTATCAAAGCTTCGTAACTATTTGATGAAAGGTCTTCAAGAGTATTTTACTTTTATTCATTTCCATTAATAGAAATATAGCCCAATATAGATAATACTATATTTCTGTACATCAAGAACATAGTCATGTCTATTCTAATTTATCTAAATTTTGGATGTGATATAAACTACATAATAGATTTATGAAATTTTAGTAAGGTAATACCATTTGGTATGCTAGTAGTGGCATGATGTTGAATGTGATTTGCACTATCTAACATGGCCTTTTATCCAACCATATGGTTATATGCACCACTATCTATTATCCATATGCTAGAATTTGCTTACCAGCATAATTAGCCAAGTTCAACAAATTGCCATCTAGATTTTACATCAATTGAGTGTATTAGCTTATGGAAAGACATAAGATTGGTGAAGAATCATTGCTACTGGTTGAAATAATAGCAGCGTGGGCCAAAAATAGACAAGGCTTTGAAGTGAAAGTATAATCATGGCTCCTGGCAGCAGAAAGATTCTGATTTCCTGAGGTGAATCCAATGTTGTTTTGATCATGTTTATGCCTTTTCTTCCATTTGGGAGGATACCCAATCAATTTAAAAAATTCAGCCCTTGTATGTCCTATGTTATGACAGTGATCACACTTTTTTTGGTTCCAATTTAGGCCCCTGACGTTATTAGGATCAACCTTAGCAGTAAGAGTTGTAGCTTCCATAATTGGAACTCGTGCTTTGATTATTCCATGTTGTTTTTCTTCATGGATCACCATTGCATAGACCCTGCTAAGAGACGGAAGAATGTTAGAATTTAAAATTTGCTAGCGTATCATTTTGAACTTAACATTGAGTCTAAGGAGGAATTGATGGACTTTTTCTTGCTTCCTTGTAGTAGCAAACTCCTTTCCTGCACCACAGCTACATCGTGGGATTTTTCAAACATTTGAAGTTCATCCCATAAGGCCATTAATTTGGTGTAATATGATACAATGGATTTGTTATCCTGCTGGAGCAAGTATGTCTTTTTTGAGTTGGTGGATGCATGCAGCATTCCTTTATGAAAAACTTTCTTCAAGATCTAGCCATAGTTCTTGTGCTGTCTCTACATAAGCCATGCTATCGTGAAGATCATGTGAGATTGCATTGAAAATCCATTATATTACTATGGAATTGCACTTTGTCCAGGAAGGATAGTGAGGAGATGTTGGATCAGGTTTACTAAGCATTCCATCCACAAATGGCATTTTATTTTTAGCACGGAGGGCATTTTGCATAGCCCTCCTCTATGTAAGATAGTTATCCCCATTCAAAACGTATGTCACGAACATGGTTCTAAGGTTGTCAGAGGGGTGAAGAAAATAAGGAGAATCCATGTCAACAGAGACATCTCTTTTTGTTAACTGTGTTAAAAACATGTTGTTGCTATTGCTATTCTCTTCTGCCATGGTTTTGCTCTGATACCATAAGAAGATACTAATATAAAATTAGAAGCCACACATTTGTTGTTTTATTCAAACGTTTAAAAAGAGCAAGGAGTATAATAATATTAATGTTGGACTATACGTGAATTAGGGAGAAGAATAAGGGAAATGGAGCCGTTGATTCTATATAAGACTAATAGAGAAAACTAGGGAAATTAATAGGTGTGTACAACAGATTAGAAGGGTAAGTATCTCAATTAGAATGTACGTTAATATAACTTAACTAGAGGTGCTTCATATTAAAAGAGATGCTAATGGGTCTTCAGCCTCAAAATACATTGTGGAAATTTAGTGGTCATTCACTTGCTAAGAAGACAGGACTTTTGGGATAGAATTTTATGGGATGAAAACCAGCTTAGTCATGCTGTTTTGATGAACATATCTGATTATGGAAGAGTTAAGACAAAACAGTGTAACACTTGATGCATACACAAAAGTCCTTGTCTTTTTTCAGTCTATGAAAGATTCCGTCAGCATCTAATGTTCTATTAAATACTTTTCTGATATTGTTAGTTATCCGATAAAACTAAGGGATTCCAAGATTTTGTGCCATCTTCTGTAAGAAAATGAATTACAAGTCTTATTTAGTTCAAGAAATAAAAAATTGTTAAGAAAATCCAAATTTAACCAAGTTTCAAAGTAATATAAGAACACAACTTAACGTTGACTGTCATTTCTTTTGGCTCTTACAAAGCTCAGGAGACATAAATCTAGCATATAGGAACCATCCATCATATCTTGTTTGATCATGAGCCAGTGAAAAGACACAGATTATAAGAGGTTAGATGTGATTTGATCTCAATAAAATTTCTGGAGTATTGAGTTGCAGCACCACACACCAGTACTAAGATAAACATATATGATCCGTAATCATTAGTGTAATAAATAAATCAAGCTAAGCTTTGTATGGAAGGAGACAATAACATTAAATGGTAACCAAAAAACAAGTGGAGAAAGACAACAAGCAACTTTATTAAATGGTAACCGAAATAATCATAAAACAAGTGGAGACAGAGATAACAACTTGTAGCCAGAATCTTGAAGCAAGTTGAGAGAGGCTTTCTTCTTCGTTAAGCATTCCATATAATTTGACCAAAATTTGGTCCAATAGGATAATTGCTTTTATGAGTAAAACTCTAGTGTTTTACAAGTTGAGAGAGGCTTTCTTCTTCGTTAAGCATTCCATATAATTTGATCAAATTTTGGTCTAATAGGATAATTACTTTTATAAGTAAAATTCTAATATTTTATTATTTTTTTATGTCTATAAAAGAGTGTAATGTAACTAGTGGAGAGAGAGATAACAACTTGTAGCCAAAATTTTGAAGCAAGTTAAGAGAGGCTTTCTTCTTCATTAAGCATTCCATATAATTTGACCAAAATTTGGTCCAATAGGATAATTGCTTTTATGAGTAAAACCTAGTATTTTACAAGTTGAGAGAGGCTTTCTTCTTCGTTAAGCATTCCATATAATTTGATCAAATTTTGGTCCAATAGGATAATTACTTTCATGAGTAAAACTCTAGTATTTCATTATTTTTTGATGTCTATAAAAAAGTGTAATGAAACCTTACATCTATCGTGTATTTTGGGATTGAATTAGCATTCTCCTCTTCTCTTTTCTCTATCAATCTCTTGTGTGTGTGTGTAATGTCATATGATATCAAATTAGTATCAGAGCTAGTTAAATCCATCTCTAATTTTAAATCGATTTGTGAGGATAAAAAATAGAGAGAGTATTCTCATACTTGTGAGTATGAGAGAGTGGTTCATTTAAAAGTGAGAGATGTCAAATAGTTATAATATTGTGTGGTTAGGTCCCAAATTAGATAGGAAACTTGATTACAATTATTGGGAGACTTTAATGTCTACCCACCTCAAGGCTCATAATATTTAGAGTCTAAATGTTTTGGGTTTATAAGAAGGGGCTGATGTAAATGCTCAAAGGAAAGACCGGTTGGAATTATCCTAAATTCACTAAGGAGTAGATTATTCAATTTTTGGAAAAATTGTTAATGCTAAAACTGCCAAAGAAGCGTGGAGTATCTTGAAGCTGGCTTACAAAGGTATAGATAAGGCTCAAAATCCAAATTGTGGTCCCTGCATAGAGAATATGAGATGTATGAAATGTCTAATTCAGAAACTGTTGAACAATATTTTTCTCATGTTACTGATATTGTCAACAAGATGAAGCTATATGGAGAGGATATTTCAGATAGTAAGGTGGTGGGAAAGATTCTACATGCTGGGTCACAAAATAAAGCCTCAAGAACGTGTTGAACTTCTACTTCAAAGTCTATCAGATTCGTAAGATCAATTCATCATCAATTTAACAAATAATGGTCGTGTGGACCACCTAGTCTTCGATGATTTTTTAGCTACTATTCTTGAAGATGAAAAAAGACGTAAGAACAAGGAAGACAACAAACAGATGCATTGATAGTGATGAGAGGGAGATCAATGGAATATGGCCAAAGTGAGAACTGTAGTCATAGTAGCGGAAAGTCAAGAAGTAAGAAGAATTTAAGATGCTACAACTGTGGTAAAAATGGTCACGTCAAGAAGGATTGTCGAAATCAGATAAATTGCAATCCTCGAGGAAATGTGGGGAGCACTTCAGATGATCGTAATGTCCTATGTTGTGAGACAGTGATGGCAAATGAAAGAAGAAAAAGATTTGTTGATATATGGTTTTTCGACTCGAGAGCTACTTTTCACATGACCTCTTGAAGAGAATGGTTCTATCATTATAAACATGTTTCAAGAGAATGGTTCTATCATTATAAACCTGTCTTAGGAGAACCTGTGTACAATTGTAATAATCATGCCTTAAAGATCATTAATGTAGGAACCATCAAGCTGAAGTTATATGATGGTACAATTCGTATTATCCAAGAATTGCGATATATAGAGGGTCTGAAGAAGAACTTATTATCTTTAGGACAACTGGATGATCCTGGTTGTAAGGTTGAAATTGAAAACAAGATCATGAAAATAATTCGAGGTGCATTTGTACTTAAAAAGGGAGAAAAGATAGCTGCAAATTTGTATATGCTAAAGGGAGAAACTTTACAAGAGCCAGAAGCATCAGTTGTTTTAGGATGTTCAAGTGTAATGATATGCCATCAGAAACTTCGACGTATGTTTGAACAGGAAATGAAGATTCTTACTAAGCAAAAACTACTTCCAATGCTCACAAAGGTATCTCTTCCTTTCTGTAAGCGTTGTGTTATAAGCAAGCAGCATCGGTTGAAGATCAACACAACAAATTCTAGAAGCAAATCAGTTTTAAAATTGGTTCACTCAAATGTATTTATGGCAAGCACCAGTTTCATCGCTAGGAGGGGTGAAGTACTTTATATCCTTCATTAATGATTATTCCAGGAGATGTTGGGTGTATCCAATCAAGAGGAAGGAAGATTTGTTTTCAGTCTTGAAAGTTTACAACTCGCGGGTAGAACTTGAATTTGAAAAGAAGATCAAGTGTTTTAGGATAGATAATGGAGGAGAATACACTGATAATGAATTTGATCAATTCTGCAATCAAAAAGGCATCAAAAGGTAGTTCACAACGACATACACTCCTCAACAGAATGGAGTGGCAAAGCGGATGAACAGAGCTCTATTAGAGAGAACTAGAGCTATGTTGGCAACTGCATGCTTAGACATGACTTTCTGGGTAGCAGCAGTAAGTACCACTTATTATGTGGCAAATCAGGCCCCATCAACTACAATTGAGTTGAAAACATAGATGGAGATGTGGACTAGTAAGCCAGTTGATTATTCAAACCTCCATATATTCTGAAGTCATATGTATGTGATGTAAATTCCCTAAGAAAGTGCGAAGCTGGATCCAAAATTTGGGAAATGTTTATTCTTGAGGTATGCTGATGGAGTGAAGAGGTATCACCTGTAGGATCCCACTACCCATAAGGTTATTATTAGCAAGAATGTAATCTTTGTACATAAGCTACAAAAGAAAGGAGAAGATGATAGCACATCAAAGGAAGATTCAGAAACTACTACTGATCAGGTGGAAAAGGAATCCCAAACAGATTCTTCTGAAGTAGCACCAGAGCATGAGCTATAAGAACCAATAAAGTCTGAAGTTTTAGAGACTCATCGATCAAATCGCCCAAAAAGGTGACCAGATTGGCATTCAGACTATATTATTGAGGGCAATGTTATATACTGTCTTTCAACTGAGGATGAGGAGCCATAAACTCTCTAAGAGGCAATGAAAGTTCAGATGCATCTCAATGAATGACAGTAATGTAACAAGAAATTGAAGCTCTTTATAAGAATAAGACTTAGAAACTTATGCCATTACCACAAGGAAGGAAGGCCATTGGCAATAAATGTAACACCCCACTCCCGCTGGACCCGAACCCGATATCGATAGTGATATCCGAGTCCGTGCCCCGCGAGGTTGATGTGTCACATCACTAAACAATCAAAAGTCGGTATAATTTTTTTTAAAACCATAAATATAAAATACAGAAAATCAATAACCATTTGATACAAACAATGTAATCAACAGAAACTTTTATTAGCCAATTGGGCCCATTTCTATTACAAACATTTCCAATTTCTCAAAATTATTACAAATTGTAATATTCGATTACAAATAATACACATTTTGTGGAATATACAATTCAGTGCAAAATAAAGAAATACAATGCAGACGCAAACTGATCCCGACCTCTTCTTTCTCTCATATGCAATAGATATACTCCCGTTGCCTAACGAGGTATTCTTCTGAGTCCTGAAAAAAATAATTGCAAATTTTGGGTGAGTTTTGCGAACTCAGTGAGTGACCATCATCGATGGCTCACCCAATCACATAA
>JAOTAY010000007.1:29076896-29092878 GCA_025629805.1 Erythroxylum baracoense | reverse complement strand
TTTTTTTTTTTTTTTTCTCTCTCTCTCTCTCTCTCTCTCTCTCTCTCTCTCTCTCTCTCTCTCTCTCTCACTTGGGAGTTAGTTCAGTAAAATCTTAAAAGACGTTAACCACATGTCAACACTGAGAACTCGGATTGCCTTACATATACTATGTCCCCATGACTTCCCCTTGCATTGTATTTTTTTGGGGACTCTCTCTCTCTCTCTCTCTCTCGGGTTTGTGTGTTGTCTCACTTGACATCAGGCAAGACCACTGTTTTCTTCATTAAAAACGTACCCACAAGTTGGGAGTCAGGTTCGGTAAAACCTTAAAAGACGTTAACCACACGCCGACACAGAGAACTCGGACTGCCTTACATATGCCACGTCCCCTTGACTTCCCCGTTTTTAAGCATGTCCAAACGCCGCACACATTTAATAAGATGGATTGTTTTCTTATAGAACTTTTATAAGATATGTATAAAATTTTAAAATGAACTCACCGTCGAGATAAGGATGACAAACGTTAAGAATTGTTTTATTATAAAATTTTCATTAAAATGAATTTATCATTTATTTTAAAATAATAAAAAGAGTCAAATTTAATAAAATTAAATTAAGAATGATTTAATTATACAATATTTTTCAAAATAAACTCATTATTAATAGGAATAAAAAAAGTTTAAATTCATACATCAATTAAGAATTATTTTATTGTAAAACTCTTACAATAATATTCATAAACTTTTGATATAAAATTTCTGCTAGTAGAAATCTAGTTGGTTGTTTAACAATAACCAAGAAGGAAGAAATTAATAATGAAATTGCGAATAAATCAGTACAAAATTTTGAAAAAAACGTAAATAAATCAATATAAAGTTTAATTTCAGATTATAATAATGATTAAAAGAACACGACATTTGCATAAGCAAAAGTAATCCTAAGATCTATGGTTTGATTAACAACTCTATTTAAAACGCTATCTTTTTATTAATAATTAACTGACCACTTTATTAACTTTTTTTTCTAGTAAAAAAGTTTTTGTTGACCAAATTAAAATTAGCAAATAACACAAGCATTTGGATTTTCCTCGATAACTCTACCATAGTAATTAGGGTAATAATAAGAATCAGCAAGTTGTGAATTATAATGGTTCTTGTAGGCCTTGAGAAGATCGGAGAGATCCTTCTCCTTCTCTTCTTTCTTCTTTTCATCATCTTTTGCTGGTCCTACAGAGAGAATCTCTAAGCGACAAAACTTTCTGAACTTTTTTGCTACGTACACAGGATCTATGTCTCCAACCACCGTCAACTTGCTGGCCTTCATTTCCACAGAGATTGACTCAATCCCTTCACGAGCCACTCAAACTTGTCAGATTCCGATACTTTGAAAGAGAATAACAGTTTTATTTTGTTCTTTTTTTAAATTGGAAGTACAAATTGTACTTTTTAACCTTTTACTTGTGAGAAAAATGAGTTTAAGATTGGATATACCTGAAGCTGAGAGGCTAGAGACTGCCTTCATCACCTTTTTCTTATCACTTTCATCGTGGAGTTCCAACTTCAGTACTATTTTCTGCCCAAAACAAGATCAAGGAGTGTTATAAGTCCATGAGAAATAAACTAAGCGAACAAAATTGAAAATGACAAAATCGTAAGTGTGTACGACTCTAACCTTCATTTCCCTGAACTCCAAAGAGGTTTAAGTAATGGTTATGGAGATAAATGGTAGAACTTAAGATGAGTATAGGACGATGGTTGGAACTTGGAACGGAACTTGGCTTCAATGCTCCTCTTGGTAGCTTGCTAGCTTTTATGTTGACGAGCCAAGAGCAAGTCAAGCATAAGTCAATCGTAGATGATAAGAATTAAACAATAAAACAATCGAGGAAAGGACACGTTGCGTTCGTTCACGCGCAAATGACCTGAACTTAATAATTCTGAATGTGAGAGCTCTCGTTTTCGTAGAATAATCTACAGTTGACAAGAGATATCAAATTGCAGGCGCCAAACTTGACTTATATACTAGAAAAAAAAAAATTTTTTTATAACCAAAATATTATATGTTTATTCAAAATAAAATTTTTTAAGTGTTATATTATATATAAAAGTTATTCTTATTGTTTACTTTTATTAGATAAAAATTTAATAATAATCAAACTTAAAAATAAATATTTAATAAGTTTCAAGTTTATATAAATTATTGTAATTTAAGAGAAAGTATAATTTATATCGATAAATATTATACATTCATACAAAATTTTACAACATTAGATTATGACAACGGAGTAGGGACATGGAACCAAAAGATCATGTATTCGAATTCTTCTACCTACACTCTCTCAATCGAGTTTATCATTTAGGGCTTACCTAGTGCGAAGTATCTGATTGGCGTAATTTGTAAGTTATTGAATCAATCCGGAGGTTTACCTAGTGCACACCTAAAAGATAGCGACTGTAAATTCCTCCGTTTCAAAAAAAAATTGTAACTTTTACTCCCACTATAGAAATTTAACTGATACTTAATACTAATATTAAGTAAACTCTTCAATGACCAGTGGTGGAGCCACATGGGGACAAGCCCCTGCTGGCGCGGGGACTTGTCCAGGCTATGAGTGTTTTTGGAGCTTTATTTGATGTATTTATATTATATATTAGTTGCATGCTTCGACTCTGAAAATGTCGCTTTTCTGCTTTTTGTTCAAATGTCATACCTATTCTGCAATTTTTTTATCCAACTGCAAGCACTTGATTAAGAAAAGGCTCCATACCATGAACTGTAAACAATAACTAAGACTATAATATATATTCAATCCTGAGCCTTATTGTACCGTAATAATATTTTCTGCTTTGTAACAACAAAAGGTAGTCCTAAAATTCATACTAGAAAAGCCTTAATGTACATGACTTTTATTCAGTGGTGGAGCCACATAGGAACAAGTCCTGGCCAAACCCCTGATAGCTGATGCCTTTAATTTTTTTTTGAAGTTGCCTTTAAATGTTATATATATATATATATATACACTATCTTTCCACATTCATACTTATATAGAAGGTCACCGCCAACACAAATTTAATATTTTTATTAAAAATAAATCTTGTATTCAATGAAATTGTTATTAAAACATTGTTATTGTTATTGTTATTTACAAAACTCATGAGACTATTTTACAGCGGTTTCAAGCCATGGCGACTCACCGAAAATAATTATCATCCATTAGCTCTAATGTCTCTAAAATGTGTAAAGACATTGTAATTTGAATATTTTAGTTAGCTTTATCTATGAATGTGCTTTGTGAAATTATTTTTTGAATTAATTTTGAATTTGCCGGAAGTCTTCGCTGTCAGTCCATCGCTATCTAATCAGCCTCGGCTCCAGGATATTGCTGACTCCGCCACTGTCAATGACCTTACTTATGAAGCAACACTTTGTGAAGGATTTTAAGAAGAGTATAAGAAAAAATTGAATTAAATCTAAATAAGATCATATATAATTAGAAATATTATATATCAACTTTAAAAATTTTAGTGTAATGAATTATGAATTATAAATTTCTAAAATTTATAAACAAGAAAATCAAATGCAAGTTGGACATAAGCTTAAATAATATTAGATAAATTAATGTTTAATTACATATTGTAACCAAAAGAATAAAAAATATTACCAATAGGGAACTGGCAAAGAATGGTTACGAGAGAATGATATAAGCTCAAATGAGCTTATGCATCTCTTATTTTAATTGTGCATACCATTGTTATAATGACCCACTTTATTACAAGGGGAGGGTCATCAATACACGCAACCATAATTTTGCATTTTTTACAAAAGTACTATTTTTTGTGACCTGAATCTATGATCTTCAAAATATAAGAAAAGACGATCTGATTATTGGTATTGCTAATATGGTTAAGTTCAAAAAGATGAAAAATCTAGCAATATATTTTCTAAATTCATTTTTTTATTTGATTTATTTCAATAACTTTTGTTATTAAAAATTAGTTTTCATAAATTAAATATTTTTAATTGTTGATTTAATCAAACTTTAAGTTTTAAAATAAATAAGGATAGTATCATTTTTGATGTTATTTTAAAATTTAAAATTTATTAAATTTTTATTGTATATCAATTTTATAATCTTAATTTTAATCTTTTAAATTTTAAATTTTTTATTTTATCATTTTAATTTTCGACTAGATTTTTATAACATTTCTTAAACCAAGATATTGAAATTCATTGTCCATCTCCTATTTTCCTGTCTGTCTTTTCAATTTAAAACCATGAACATGTCCTTAATAGTAATATAATTTTGTGATATAAAAAGTTGGGGACTAGATCTTCGGTCCATTAATCAATTCCAACCCTGTGCTAATTAATCTCATCCACATATTTATGTAGATCAATTTAAAATCATGAACATGTCCTTAACAGTAATATAATTTTGTGATATAAAAAGTTGGGGACTATATCTTTCGATCCCGTTAATCAATTCCAACCTTGTGCTAATTAATCTCATCCACATATTTACGTGAGATCTACATAAATATTTGGATAAAATTAACTGGCACAAAATTATAACACCATTTTAAGAGATCTTAATGTTCAGTTCAATTGAATGTGTCGAAATTAAATTATAAATTTGTTAAATAATTTACTTGTAACATATAATTAGTAAATTAGTATACATATTTATAAATTTTTTAATATGAATTAAATGATAAAACTACTGTAAATGCATTGTTTAAACTAATTATCATATCATTCATTAATGAGCTAAGGACAAGCATAAGGTCATGCGATTTATCTATCTACAACTTAATAAAAATATCATGTTAAGTCCCTTCTGTTTAGTTAATTAATATTATTAAATTAAATTAATAAAAATTGTGTTTAGGAAAATAGAGATCTAACATAGTGATAAAATTCTAATTTCACTATTTAATCTAAAATAATTATAACACCATATCCATAAATTAACTAATAACTTGTTAGTTTAACTAGATCTATTCTCAAAGTTTATTGGTTTATTTTAAACTTCAATGTTTACGACAGAAAATAAAGTAGACCTCAACATTTTGAAATTCTTAATATTTTTAAAATATTCAAAGCAGAGTGGATGAAAATAAAGATGGCAATAATAGCTCTGCCCGACCTGTTTTTAACTCAAGTTGAGCGGCCAGTAGCTTATCTATTTTTTCAAAACGGCGTCGTTTTGAATTTAAAAAAAAAAATGACGGGTTGGTCCATTTTGAATTAAAAATAAATAAATGACTGGCCGAACTGGCCATAACTCGGTTCATAAGCCGGTCAACCTGCGGGCCGGCTCATCTTGGCCCGTCGAGCCATGGGCCATCCACCGGCCACCATGGCTTAGGGTCTGGTCTAGGGTGGCCCGAGCTCCGCTGTCACTTATTAATTAATTTTAAAAAGTTAATTGCAAAGTATTAAGGCTTTCTTTTTATTTAAAAATAAAAATAATGAGACGTTAGATCGTCTCTACGTCATCCTTCTCCGGCCACAAATTTGCTCTATCCCATATTCCCATTTATTTATTGCATAGTTGGGCTTGACAACGACCTTCGCCCCCAAGAGTCTAGGACGGTTGGACCACTGTCTTATTCATTAAGCAGGTGCGGACAAGTTGGGAGTTAAAAGTACGGTGAAACCGTAAAGACATTAACCACATAAGTGGAGAAAACTCGGACAGCCTTGCATATGCCACTTCGGCCGCCGTTCTTCAGCATGCCAAACGGAGCACACATTTAATAAGATGGATTGTTTGTTTATAGAATTTTATAATATATGTATAAAAATTTTAATTGATTTCACCTTCAAGATAAGGATGACAAAAAAGATTATGAAAGTCTGCTTAATAATTGTTTTTATTATAAAATTTCTATTAAAATAAATTTACCATTTACTTAAAGTTAATGAAAAAATCAAATTCAATCTAATTTAAATTAAGAATTGTTTTAAAATAAACTCATTATTGATAGAAATTACCATTTACTTAAAGTTATATATCAGTCTATTGAAAACAACATCTCTATTATATAAGGTTAAGGTTATGCGTTATTAAACTTTTTCGAATGAAAATAACATCTCTATTATATAAGGGTAAGGTTATGTGTTATTAAACTTTTCCAAACGTCACATTTTAACAGAAATTTCATAGCCTCTTAATAACGATGCATGCAATTGAAAACTACTTAGAATATGAATGTTAAAGTCAGTCCGATCTATTTTTGACTTGGTTTGTCGGATCACAGGTTGCGGGCTAACCACAGCCAACTATAGACGAGTCTTGGGTCGGCTCGTGACTTGTTTATTACTTTTGAAATGACATCAATTTGTCAAAAACGACGTTATTTTGAAATTTTTTTATTTAAAAAATAAAACTATAGCTCAATAGACCACAAACGAGCTGGACTGACCCGGGACATCCCTAACTCGGAGCCAAAGTTCGGCTTCTCAAAGAATTTAAACTTTGTAAGGAACAGAAAATATCTGAAGAAGAGGGGAGCACTTTGCGTGGGTGCAATTTCAGTAGGTCCCACGTTAAATATCTTCTAGTCTTCTTTCTCTTATGGGCTTCAAATCCATCATGTGGCAATATCGTTGGCCACCCAACGCCACCTTTGGGCAACCATCAGTCCATGAATCTTTGCCACGTGTCAACTCATATATGGAGGACTAACCCTATGTGGCAATTTCTATTGTCCGATGTTAAAGTCACCCAATCAAATTCTACTACGGGAGGCCATATTCTGGTGCATCGCAGACCACGTGAAGCGCACATTTACTAAAGGTATTAATATCATTAATTTAAGTAAAAGCACTTAATCAGGTGTTACTTATTAATTAACGCAACGAACGGAGTCGTTTAGACCTTTTCTTTTTAGGGTTGTAGTGGAGGACCTGATGGGCAATAATAGATTAATAGTCACTCCCATGAAATATTATATGGATGCTTAAGAAAGACGCTTACGATTTTAAAAGATTATGGTTAGGATAACGTGGCAAATTCTTATACGTCGTTCGTCTGGGGTGAAACAAATCCTATGAAGTATCAGATTCCATCTCTCTTGTCCCTTTAAAAGCCACAGTTCGTTTCTCCGTTATAACCCAAAGCTAAAACCCTCGAATCTTACCTCAGTTTTATTACATATGGTGTCGAAGAACCCGAACCCGACTGAGGGATTCTACCTGGATCCGAATGGAATGGCGTTACCGGGACTCGAACCTTTCCCGGCGTCGCCGGCGACAACGTGTTCCGGGTCGGAGGATCTGTCTAAGAAGGTCCGAAAAGCTTACACCATCACCAAGTCCAGAGAGAGCTGGACAGAACCAGAACACGACAAGTTTCTGGAAGCTCTCCAGCTGTAAATTTCCTCTTCAGTTTCTTTTGATGAATTTGCTTGCAGCTTCCGCTTCAATTAGGGTTTTCCTTTTTTCATTCTCAGCCTTTTTTATTTGCAAATTTATTGAAAGCTTGAACTTTTAGCTGAGAGTACTTAGGGTTTGACTATTCTGATGTAGCTTCAAATATAACCAAATTCTCAAAATGGTGGTAGTGAAAGGTTCAGAATTGGATGTAGTGGGAGAGAAATTATTCAACTGTGGGTGTAGTTTTTGTATTTGGTTTCTAAATGCTTCTCAATGCAACGAAAGTACTGTCTTGAAGATTTATAATTTTTCCATATTAACTTCTAATTCCAAACCGTTTGGCATTATGTTCTGTTTGTGGTACTAACTCAAAGACCAGTAAAACAGAACAGATGAGTTATGGAGCTTTCATGGTAGTTTAAGTTCATTTTTTGCCTTCTTTTTTATTTTCATATGTCCTGATCTGAATTTTGCTCTTTTGATTTCTCAGCTTTGACCGTGACTGGAAAAAGATTGAGGCGTTTGTTGGGTCTAAGACAGTCATTCAGGTATTTTGCAATACAATCTTTTGATTGCTCTGAGAAAATTGAGATCTGCATTTTGGAAATCTTTAACACTTTTCTGTAATGTTTTTATCCCTTGTAGTTCTCTTAATTTGAATTTCAGTTTCCATTGTTAAGTGAACTCCAACCTCTCAATTTGCTATCATATGCCAAGGTTCTCTGAGTAGCATTATGTTGGGGGGCTGCAGCCTTCTCATGACTATGTTTTAGTTGATATATTATTTCTTTTTTCATGTTCTAAGTCCTTTTTAAGAATAAATATGGCTAGAAGTATTTAAGAATTGGAAAAAATTACAGATACGCAGCCATGCACAGAAATATTTTCTGAAGGTTCAGAAGAATGGAACTGGTGAACATCTGCCTCCTCCTCGGCCCAAAAGAAAAGCTGCACATCCTTATCCGCAGAAAGCTCCAAAAAATGGTGAGGCTATCTGTTAAATATGATTTATGTGTTCAGTTTGTAAGCAAAACTAGCTTGTCTCACATATATCACACTTTGCAGCCTCAACACTCTCACAATCTTCAGGATCCTTTCAATCACCAGCTACCATTCTTGAACCTGGATACGTTCGAAGGCCTGAGTCCCCCTCAATGCTGATGAAACCTAGTGTTCCTGGTGCTTCATCTTCTTGGACAAACAATGTGTCAAGAGTCAGTAAACTACCTCAAGCTAAAGGTTTGTACGATGAACAATACACATAATTGGTTGTTTTGCTTTTTTGGTGGAATTATTTATTACGTACATTTGTCTTAAATGTCTCGTGTCATTGGCAGGCTCAAATGCGGCAAATAACTGTTGCAGTAATATTGAGAGGACTTCAAGAATACTACCAATTGGCGAAACAGCTGAGCAAGGAAATGAAGGTCACCCACTGAGAGGTGAGGGCTTCACTCTATTTAGGGATTCATATGTATGACAATAAATACATTTTTTTTGTATCTTTATCATTCTATTGTTCTTTCCTAATATTGGATTAGTTTTTTGAGATGAAGATGAGCAAGGTTATCTATGCTTTGCAAGACTGTTTAATTTCATATATTCTGTAGTTAGGACTGATATTCTCCCATATTTGCAGTTCTACCCGATTTTGCCCAAGTTTACAAATTCATTGGCAGTGTCTTTGACCCAAATGTGACTGGTCAGTTGCAAAAACTTAAGAAGATGGACCCCATAGATGTTGAGACGGTAAGATATTATGTCAAATTGGTATCTCTTATCAATGAATACATAATTGGTTTGCTCTTAGTATCATACTGGTGCCTATTGGAATGCATAAGAAGGTGTGTATCATTTTCCTGAATTTCTCATTTTTCTTCTTCATTCACAACCAGGTGCTATTGCTGATGAGAAATCTATCTATCAATCTGACAAGCCCCGATTTTGAGGATCATGTGAGTGATGCTCTGGCAACAACTTAACTAGTGTTTTTTATTGTCTTTTTCCTTGTGCATGACGTAAGATTCTTTTGTATTGATGTGTTATTCATCTACATTTTTGCCTTTAATGTCAATACCTTGCTTCTTACACTCATCTTTAATTCATATGGGATGTATACACTATAACCATATACTATAAATGTGTGATTATTGGATCATATTCTAGTAACAAAATACTGGCAGAGTTGGAACTGATGTCTATGTGTCAAGAGGCCTCATCCATGCTTGTGATCTCCTAATGGCATGGGTGAGGCCAATTTCACTACCTGAATGGAGGACTAATAGAAATTGACAATTGCCCTTGATCTTTTAATATCAATTCTGTCATTTACAAGAGAACGCTTGTATTTTCCTTGACATCATTCCATATACCTGCCACATTGTTTATTTCAGTAACCAGTTTTCTGATGCTGAATTTCATTGGTACAGAGAAGGTTACTGTCTTCTTATGATATTGAGGCAGAATCAGTTGGAGCAAACAAAACCCTTAATGATCAATTAGCAAAAGTTGCCTAACTCTGGTGGCTAAAGGTGCCAATTCAATTTGGATTTACTTCAATCCACAGCCATTGTGAACTTGTATTGGATAGTAGTTTGCCAGGCCACAAGCTGAAAGTTCTGGCTCTCCATCTTAGGCTTGATGCTTCTGTTCATTCAGTTGTATAGTTTGCAAGTATTTTTCATTCAATGCTATGCTTTATATGGGAAATAGGTGAATGCCCCATGTGAGTGTACAGAGTAACAAGCCGATTATGTATAGTGCTCAATCATTTTTCTCTTGAAAGTTTTGACTCTTTATGGTAGACTTTGTGTAACACTATAGTGCGATCTTCTGTGTGCTATGGTGATGAATCCTGTATGAATTAATGCTAGTTTTGATATTGTACAGTTCCAACATGTCTTATGTTACTCTTTTTAAACTTGGAGAAAACAGCATTTGTGCAGAATATTGTAATTTGTGTATTTGTACAGATGAGTTCAGAAACCGTCATTCTTCTGTTTCTATACCTTGAACAGGAGCTGAAAAATTCTGTGAATGTGTATGCTTTTGCAATTACCCCAAATTTCAATAAATATGCACATGATCAATTTTGTTTGAATTGAATGAGAGGAAAGTAAGTCCAGCGTTCCTTCCAAGATGGTTTAATCTGCTTCTCTTTTTAATACTCATAGCTTCAAGCAGGTGATCTTGAAGCAAGACAAACAATGAAGCAGTAGAATCAGAATCCGAGGAAAGTCTATCTGTAAACTGAAAACATCATGCTATACTTGTCCACGGAGTTGATGAATGCTAAATTTCGCCGGTCAGATTTTCTGAGAATAGTTCGTGAGAAAACTTTGCATTAGGTCTAGCCACTGAAAATAATTGTTGGCTGAGCATGGTTGTCCTGGTACAGATAGGGCGTTCAGAATCCAGCAGCTTCACTCACAGAAAACCAGAGTTTTAGACAGCAAAAGATGATGTTTGTCCAACATTTGTCTGAAAATGATGGAAAGGTGAGCATGCGTACAGATTTGTAGAAATCCTCGAGGAGTTGTTGAGATCAGAAACAGGGAACTCATTCCAGAAAAGTTTCAATGTCAAAGTTGGGATTAGAATTAAACAAGCTCTTGAGAAAGATTGGCCAGCGTTTTGGTGTCCGAGAAAAAAACTTCGATTGAGTTCATCAACTGTGATTAGATTGTCCGAGTATTTACCATATTTTTAATGAATTTTCACATAACTAAAAACAAAACTAAAAAATAATGTTAAATTCACAAAATCCTATTAATTTTTAAACTTTTTTTGTTTAAAATGATGTAATATTAAAAATATTAAATATCAATATAATGTCGTTTTAGAATTACAAATAAACAAAAATTAATTAAAATGATTAAAAATTGTATGATAATTAATAATATTATAATAAAATAAATAATAATTTTTTTTGAATGAAAGGAAAATAACAACTAAAACAAGCTATCTACGTAGTCAATCTAGAAAACGAAATCCCTGCCAATCTGCACAGCGATTGCCTTCACAAAAAACATGGCGTATCTTCACCTGCCAATCTCGCACGAATAACTCTCGAATATAAAATGCCAAAGGATTGGAAGATGCGAGTAGTTTATCCGGAGAGGAGATGAAATGCACAATAAGGAGTGAATCCACCTCTAATTCTACTTGCCGAAAGCCAAGGTCCCATGCTAGAGATAAACCAGGAAATACTCCCCAGAGCTCAGTCGAAAAGAATGAGCAGTTACCAATGATCTGCACAAATCCTACAAGCCATAAACCTGAAGTATCTCGTATCAACCCACCTGCCGACGTAGAGCTCGACGAACTACTGTAAGCTTCATCGGTATTTAGCTTGACCCAACTTGGGGGAGGTTTTGTCCATCCAATAAGTTGATCCCTCTTTAGGCCAGAAACTAGATGAACATTACGGAACCAAGTATTAGTCCTATGAATCCACGCAAAAGCACTAAAGCTAGCTATTTTATCACATACTACTACTACTACTAATAATAATAATAATAACTAAAAAATCGAAATGTGATGGATTTTTTTTCCTAAAGATATGTGAGTAATCATATCATATCATTAAAAATTATAATCTTTTCATTTAGTATATCGTTTTAAAAATTTTAATATAAATACAGTATAATTAATAATTATTATATTTTAATTATTTTAATTAACAGAAACGACCTCTCTATATGTAAGGATGACGCTGTGTATTATCGGATATTTTTAGATTTCGCATTTTAGTGCAACTCTCAATAAATGTTGTTGTTATTGATGTTGCTGTTAATTTGTTTCAATTAAATTTTGAGTATATAATTATTTGAAAATTATGATACATAACTTTTAACACTGATGCAATATAAATGTCCTTCCAAGATTCATGCTAATTAGTAATTACATTGTTACTAAAAAAAAGATTAATCACAAATTTCTCTGGTGGGCCTAAAAGTAGAAATCCTAAAGTTTAATGGGTTTAAAATAGAAGACCCAGATCTTTTAATCGGGTCCAGAAATTGGATGATCCGAATATAAATAATCGGTTCTCTAGGGTTTCTTAGTCTTGTAGTTGCACCTGTTCCCTGTTCACAGGACGAGAAGCTCTGCGTATCTGCGGTTACTACGAGAGTAACAGGGATTTTTTCGGTTTAATCAACAATGGTAGCTCTGTCACTCTTTTATTTATCTGTACCCATCTGGGTTTCTTGGATTCTTGTGTATTGATGTGTGTATAGGCTTACTTGGGTTGTTTTGTTTTACGTTTCAGATCATCCCAGAGAAGAACAGGAGAGAAATTTCCAAATACCTCTTTCAAGGTTACTCCAGTTCTCAAATTTCTTGTTCTAAGGCGGTGATTGATTTGATTTATTGTTTTGCGTTCAGTTCTACTCGTTAGTAAACCAGAAACCTGTGAAAAATGATCAGGTTTAGTTTTTATGCTTTGATTTGGTTGCTTATGATCCAAATAGATCGTTGAATACAATAGCATATATTTTACTTTGGTAAGTGATAGGGGAAGTTCTATGGTAGCTTTTAAGAACCTATGTATCTTCTGTTATCATTCTTTCCATTTTGTTTTTTGTTTTGTTGTGCACTGGAAACATTGAGGTTTCTTATGTAGCTTATGCAAATTTGTAGCTCTACTTGAGAGAGACAATTGAGTTGAATTGGACTAGTGAAATCTAAAGGCTTTTGACGAGGAAGATGGTATCTAACATCTTTTTGTATTTGTTGGGATCTTGTAGAGGGAGTTTGCTATGCCAAGAAGGACTATAATCTTGCAAAGCACCCAGATATCGATGTTCCTAACTTGCAGGTGATTAAGCTCATGCAGAGCTTCAAGTCCAAGGAGTACGTTCGTGAGACTTTTGCTTGGATGCATTACTACTGGTACCTTACGAACGACGGAATTGAATTTCTGAGGACCTACCTCAATCTTCCATCAGAAATTGTCCCTGCTACTTTGAAGAAATCTGCAAAGCCTGCAGGTCGACCCATGGGTGGTCCACCTGGTGACCGTCCCAGGTAATATATACATGTTCAACAATCCTTGCTTTTGGAATTCTCTCCAAGCCCAACTTGGTTGTTTAACTTGTGATTAATATTTCTTTTTCATTGTGTACAGAGGCCCGCCTCGCTTTGAAGGTGATCGACCCAGGTTTGGTGACAGAGAGGGATATCGTGGGGGTCCTCGAGGAGGTGATTTTGGTGGTGAGAAGGGAGGTGCTCCTGCAGATTTCCAACCATCATTCAGGGTAATCTCAACTTGGTTGTTTTATATACAGTGGATGGAGAAATATCACAGTTTTCTTCTTGTGTAAATAGGCTGCAGCACACAATATCTATGCTTGCATGCATTTTTCAGAAAGAAGGGATTGTTTCTTATTTCCTAGCATTTCCTCATCCTGATTAAACATAGTATTCCACAATCAAAATATAGTGGTAGCATTCAATTCCATCCTATTAAATTTATCTTTTATACTGGTATTAAGTTGCAGTTCAGGCTTATAGTTTTAGAACTTTCAGTTCCACTACCTTGTTTGTGTTTGATATACATTACCTGTTGGAATGACTGAATATGCATTTAGTTGATACTGCTCTTTGATCTGCATTATCTATCCTTTCTTACGTTCTTAGTTTGTTTCATCCTTGCAACCCTGCAGGGCTCTGGTGGAAGGCCTGCCTTTGGTAGAGGTGGTGGAGGATATGGTGGGGGGGCTCAAAGTAGTTCTTCTGGCTTTCCTTGAATGTCTTTAAGTTTTTCTGTGGTTTCGTTTTCCCTAATGTGGTAGCTTTGATATTTTCTCATCTGTTGAGACTTGAGGTTTTGAAGATTGAAAGTTGTTTCTGAATTGAAATATACATTTTTGCTAAATTAGAACTTCTTTCCCGCAAACAATAGATTTCCGGTTGAATTACAGAATAAAATCAGAATCCATGTATAACCGGTAGTTATGAACTAAGGATTTCTGCACCACAAAGGTTCACAAGTGGGGAACGTTTGGATTACTTAAGCCTGTTTTTTCAGGGATAAGATCACTCGTATTGATTATAGTGTTCTTATCATGTTTTATTAAATCTCATCCATACATTTATGTAGTTCACAAGTGGGGAACTTTGGATTACTTAAGCCTGTTTTTTTAGGGATAAGATCTCCCGTATTGATTATAGTGTTCTTATCATGTTTTATTAAATTTCATCTATACATTTATGTAGATTTTACATAAATATATGGATGAGATTTAATAGAATAAGGTTAGAACAGAGTAAGTAGAACAGTAAATTTGATGAGATTTTTTCCTCTTAAAATAAGAAACCTGAATGGAATAGTTTTTTCTTCATGTATACTGCAATTTATAAATTAGAAACAACAATTAAAAGTAAGACCGTGCATTATTCGTTTTCTTCAAATTTTACATATCAGCAGATTATTATTAAATTGTTTTTGATTATATACTAATTTATGAGTGACAAGCTTGGAGCTCATTAGTTATAGACTATCGACAAGTTTGGCCTAAGTTGGATTGCAAACGTAATAAAAAAGGATTGTCACTACTCACTAGCAGGAGGCGGTTGCGACCAGCTGGGGGACTAATCCAAACGTGAGAATGAAATAACGTGATTTTCAGTTAGCTCGAATTGGTTCGGATTAAGCAGGATGATTATCCCAACTCTTAATTGGATCTAAAGCCTTCATCCATCAATTTGAATCGGGCAATTGCAATGGATCTACAACCTTTTTCCATCAATTCGGGTCAGGCAGAATTTGTTTCTTTTACTCCGTTTTCTTCTTTTTTTCAGCATTTTTGCTGCAATTGCAATGTGAAGTTAGGATAAACTTTGCTAGAGCACCGAGGGGAGATTGTAGACCGTCCGAAATTTTCATTTTAAAAGAAACCACACGAAAGTTTGATAGGCAGCATTGTGAATTCTGTTACTAGCCGAAGGCTTGCCGTGCTAAATAGGGATAATGCTCAAACCATTTTGATACGCAGCATTGTGAATGCTGTTATTCTAAATAGGGATAATGCTCAAACCAGTTTCAACATCCTGTAAATTCTCGCGGCAAATGTGTTGGGATCATCCAAACTGAAACCAGAGGTCAAGAGAGCTATATCAAAGAGGAGCAGGACCATGTCCTTGACGGATTTGTCGTTCTTGTCTGCCGCAGCTCCCTTCAACAGTTCCACGATAATACCATTGTCTGGGTTGATCTCCATTGTCTTCTTGGAAGACATGTAAAAGCTCATATCGTTGTCCATTAGAACCTGGGCCTTCATGATCCTCTCCATGTTCGCCGTCCACCCATATTCTCCTGTCACCAAACAGCATGGAGAATCGACAATCCTGTCAGAAACCACCACCTTCTCAACTTTGTCTCCTAGGATGTCTTTCATGACCTTGCAGATGTTCGCGAAGGATTTCTTCTTTTCCTCTTTCTGCTTCTCCCCTTCCTCCGTCTCGTCATCGAGCTTCAACCCTTCTTTTGTAGCAGAGATCAGCTTCTTTCCACCGTATTCCTTCAACTGCCCGACTGCGTAGTCATCAATGGCATCCACCATGAAAAGAACCTCGTATCCCTTCTTCTTAAGCAGTTCTAGGAATGGCGAGTTCT
>JAOTAY010000007.1:29041493-29057904 GCA_025629805.1 Erythroxylum baracoense | reverse complement strand
TAACTGTACAATATATCAGTGGACTATTTTGCAAATTTTAAAAATTTCAGGGACTATTTCATAAATATAAAAAATTGTCTGAAATAGTATCCAGTATTAACCGGTACCAGTATAGTACCATTCCAGAACTAAATTCGGTACCAAGTCCGGTACGGTATTTGCAGCATTGGGTGAAAGGCAAATGGGTAATGGGAATTGTCACTCAAAACCACTTGTGAAAAGTGGCGGAGGCTAGAGTATGGGTGGAAGAAACAAAATGGACTATACCATAAGCAAAAGCTAGGCGGTAAGACATGAGATCATGATAGCCCTCTATCTCACGCTGGATAAAGTGACACTTGAAACTGATAACTTGGGAAATCATAAATCGCTTAAAAGGACGTGCAGATCATAATTACACAACAATAACAAAAGACATCAACATATTTAGTTAGTTCAGTTTTCTTAACGTGCAGCTTTAACCATGCGCGTCGACAACAAAATATAGCTCATTGTTCAGCCAATATAAGTCTACAGCTCCTTTTTGAATGCTGGAAGTGCAGAGTCAGGCTACTCGTGATGCACTGAACAGTAATTTCTAATATCAATGCAGCCTTTTTTATCAAAAAAGAAAACATGAACATATCGAATTTCAGCAAATTGGGCATATGTAAAGGAGTCAATACCAGTTTTAGAAACTATAAAGTTGGTCAACCAAAAGGAGAATTATCTGATCACCAAGTCACCGTGATTTAGATAGCCCTCTACCAGGACGCAAAGAAAGCACTCCCAGTTATGACATTTTTCTGGTGAAATTATATTCGAGGGCATTACAAAAATGACACAGCGAACTACGTGCCATTAGATTTACCAGTTAAAAAGTACGATGGATCTTGCAAATTTTAACCTCAAAGGGAATAGGTTTAAGTTGAATATTGATTTGATGGCCAATGATGTAGTAATCTACACAATCCGCTCCAAGTCTCTCGCATAGCTAAGTGTCTGGTTGATGAGCTGCAGTGATGGTATTTCCTTGCAAGGAGCACATTCTTTGGCCTTTTGTAAAATTACATGCCCGTTCTTTATTTCCCATTCAGGATGTTCCTGCATAAAAAAATAAAATTTCCACATTAACCTTTACTTGATATGGAAAACAGAAATTTCAAATTCTTTTTTCTTTTTTGGAAAAGCTGTGTTTGAGAGAGAGAGAAAAGAAAAGGGGCACATCAACATATTGCCCATGCTTGCATAAGCTCAGTGAGATAGTTCTAACAATTTAACATAAGACAGTTCCCTCCTCTAGCATGCCTCTAGTCGTTCCTTAAGGGTCCGACAATCCAGGCTATTAAAGTTTCCATAATTTCTGAGCCAGCTGACAAACTCTAAAATGAATCTCAACAACCAGAGTGAATTTATTCACGTTTCATCCACAGCTACATGATAAACGCCAACAGATGATCATTATCCAATAAAATCAGTAATAATACTTTACCTCTTTGATATATCGCAATAGCTCGTGATCAGAAGAGAAAAGCAACATTTGACGGGCATCAGTAAGAGAAAGGTAGTCATAAGCCTTCTCACTGCATCCAGCTATTTCATCCCTGCAAGTGATATGGTTTTAAATCAACTATAAAGAACATGCCCTAACTCACTTCAGTATCATATCCCAAAAAAGAGACCTTGAAAGGGAAAGTTAATTGCAATTGGAATACAAACAAGCAGACGATTAAGGAAAAAAGAATAATAAACATGTTAGTTTATTGGTATCCAATCATTTAAAAACAAAACAAATTTGCAAAGAAATTATCTCATCACCAAAAAAATAAACCAATTTCACAAGCAATACAATAAGCAAATCCTAAGCAACAATGAAGTCTTGAGGAGAATTGGAAAATGTCATGTATGACAAGGTGTCAAAAACCTGGAACATTACTAATCTGAGACCTATCAGGCAACTGCGTCAAATCCCTGACTAATTATAACTTCCTTGTTTTCTGGGGAGGAGTCACAGTAAGCTCACATGAATTAACTTGGACCTATCAGATTTTCTTCTCTTTTGTAGCTATTTTTCTTCTTTCAGTTAAAAGTTGTTGTTCTAACTATATTCGGTATTAACACTTTAAGATAACATAAAACATGTCAGCCAGTACTATATCTTCTCTAATTAAATGTCGCAAGTTACCTTACTGTTTTTGCCAAGAGATCAATGAAGTAATCATAGCCCTTGTATGGTACATTTTGTTTTGCACTCAGCACACGGTTATAAGCTCCTTCCATAAATGATTGCTCCAATTCCACGGCATGCTTGATGCATGGATTCTCTAGAGCAATGGGTGAGAGCAGTTCTAACTCAGTATGGAACTCGCCAATTCTATTTTGCACAAGAAGCCTCAAGAGGTTGAGACCCAAGATCATATGTTCCTGTGGAGACGGGGGAAGGCGACTACTGCTCAATCAAGAAAAACATAAAAGAAAATAAATGTCACCAACAATACACTAACAGCAATTTGTAGTACTCTAATCTAATTGTTAAAGAAATATTAAATAAAAGTGTTTCGACATATTAAACTGATTAACATAAGAAAGAAAACAGAAAAAATTATGAACAAGTTACCCAACATCAGTGTAATATGGTTTCAACTGAAAGAAGTCCCTTTCAAAAGCATCTTGATCACCAATCTTCACATTTAGAAGAACTGCATGCTCATATATATCCCCTAAAAATTTTTAAAAGTTGAAACTAATAAATGAAAAGAAATCTAAAGAACAATCAAAAGAAAAGAAACAAGTAACTACACCGACCAGTTGAGTAGAGTACTACACAAAATAAGAGTATTCATTCATCTAGAAGCTTACAAAATCTAATCCTCTCTCTAATTTAGCTCCTAATTAGCTTTACAAATAAGATCCAGTGCAAACGTTAACTTCAAAAATAAAAAAAGGAATAATTTTACAAAGAACAATTACTTGCAATAGTTAATTCGTGAATAGCATTAGGAGAATCCTCAAACAGCGGCGGTAAGCTTCTGAATCCCGTCAGAAAAACCTAAAACGAACCAGAAATCAGTCATAAAAATAGAAATCAGGATCAATTGTTTCTGGTGTTATGAAAAAAAAAAAAAGAATGGGAAGATTAGGGTTTGCACAGAAAGTTTAAACCTTAAGTTGGGAAAGCAGATTAGTGCAAGAATGAATATCCCCTCTCGTACAAGCAGCCTTGAACCGGTCGAATTGCTGGGATACTTCCGTCAGCTTCGGATCCATTGCTCACCTTCTCTTGTTGGTTATTCTTTGAATTGTTGATGTTAGTGGTTATGTTGTCATTGAATACGTGGATGGACTCTCAGTTACAGAAAGGCAACGTTGACAAACAGCATCAAAGCCCACTTCTTCGGTCCACACACGGCTCTGCTTCATCTTATTTGGCAAAGTTTTCGAGTATTTAAATAATCCCATAGCATGATTACAAAAAAACAAGAGCTTATCAATATTAAAATAACAAATCAACTTATGACATTATATATCTAAAGGTAAAAAACATAGAGCTTTTCCATAGTTTAAACAGCTTTATAAAAATATTTAATCTTTAGTATTATTAAAAAAATCATTTATAGTTTTTAATTTTTCAGTAGAAAATTCTCCTCTCTTTAATTTTTTATCAAAATATGATGGTGACACAAAATTGAAATAAACATCACATATGAACCAATCAAATATTGCTGACATTACAACTTAATTTAACTCTTAAAATCAGGTTTAATTGATTGAAGTTGAGTGTAAGAGTTAACTTAGTTATCTTGTCTATAATATGTGAGTAACTCCCGTATAATTTACATGTCATTTGCATTTCGCTATTATTTTTAAACGAAAGTATAATAAAAGGAAATTTTTAATAATTTTATACATTAAAGAATTATTTAAAGTTACATAAACCACAAAGGCCTTTTATCCTATATCGAATCAAAAATGAATGAATATCAAATATAATTTAAAATTTTAACTTTTTATTATAATAAAATTAAAATTTTAATCTATTATTTAACTTAATTTAACTAATATTTTTTAACTATATCAAATTATTATTTTAAAGGTAATATTAAAGTTTATTAACCTTTTAGATTATCAAACTAAAGTTGAAAAATCTTCTCATATAATCTTTTGTCTTTCTATTAGTTATGTTTTTGATTTATTTAATTGAAATTTAACAAAAAAATCATTTGAACAATTTAAAAGTTGAAGAATAAGAGGATTCTCACTAAATTATTAAATGTAAATATAATTATTGATCTTGTAAAATCAAATAATTTGTTTGAGAAAAAGCCTAACACTAAACAATAAAAAGTTTGAATTATAAAAGATTCATAAATTTCTAAATTTTCAATAATATTTTTAATTTTATTTTTCAATCAATTATTATAAGTTAATGTATACATAAAAATAATCAAAGTCTAAAATATTTATATCTTCAAATTAATCATAGTGTTGTGAAGAAACAAGTTTTAAAAAATTGTTTAAAATTTTAAAGTAACCTATTTCTTTTAATTATTAAGTCAACTATAAAAAAAGGAAATATCCTAGGTGAATTATAATAAAAAAAATTCTAAAAGATATATAAACATGAGAGCGATGATAAATATAAGTTATTGAGATTTTGATTCTTTTAAATTGACAAATCCCTATCATTCTCATTATCTTTTATTCATATGTAACTTTCATAATATGTAAATCCTAACTTTACCTTGATTTTTTTTCAAGACCATATTTTTATCACATGCATTAACATGGAAATGATATAGGCATTCATTGTTTTACGAGCTATATTAGTCAAATAGCCTGCCTAAAGACATGATTTATCATGTTGTTAAGTCCCTTGAGCTTTATTAGCCTTTTCTTTTTGTGTTAACCACCTTATAAGCCTTTAACCTAACCAAATGTCTTACCCAAGCCTTAAAGATAATAGAGCATTTGTGATTATTGATGTTTGTGGATGCACAAGAGCATAAGTTGTGCATATATGCGAGTTGGTTATAAATGATAAAATGTGATTTTCATCTCTTATCAATGAATTCCATTGTTGATGTAGTTTCTTTCAATTTTTGTCTTTATTAAAAAGAAAAAGAGAAGAAAAATAAAAAGAAAAGAAAAAGATAATAAAAGAAAAGATTTTATCAAGGGGAAAATCATTTGTTTTGCAAATTAATTCATATTAGTCTTTCCTCCTAAAGTTGTATAAAATAGGTGAATTGATTATGATGTAAATAAGGGAGAAGTTATTGTGAAGGGTCATTCCTTATGGTTATAATGTATTATTTTATCATCATTTTTTATAAGAGACTTCTTCTAAAATGTTTATGTTTTTTATGGTTTTGGTGAAGGCTTAAATCTAAGATGCAAAATAAAGATTTTGCATTCATCATAGCTAATGGTACCCAGTTTTAAGTGGATGTTAATTTTTGCACTTGATACTCCATTGAATGTTGTTCCTACTTCGCTAGTTTTGATGGTTTTTAAACTATATGATTTGTATACTTCTCACCTTAACCTTTGGAACCATTTCAACCGTAAATAGTCCTTTGATTCATGATTATACATGCAAATCTTTAGTGTTAGAGAACTGAAATGATATGCAAAGTTGTGGAATGTCTTGATCATAAAAGGTGTTTGAGTGTACTTACAAATTTATCTTATTTTTAAACATAACTTATCAAAGTCTACCCCTAAATTGCTCAGTTTTTTATGGGAATGGTTGTTCATTGATTATGAGTAAAAACATTGAATATTTAATTCTTGTCATGATTTTGAAAGTTATTCATCTTTTCTTATGACTATTTTTCTTGGGAAATATGGTTAAGGAGGAACAGTTTTGATTTTTTAGATTTGCCAGAAGATGGTCAAAAGCTAAGTGTAGGGGAACTTGATAAGTGCTTGGTTGACCATATATTTACTCCCTAATGCTTAGTGATTAATGTTATATTATGCTTAAGATACTTATTTTGGTTCATATTTTGTTTTAGGTACAAATTGGAGGAACAATAACCAAAATGAGCTAAGAACATATCCTTGGAGCTGTTTTATCAATGTTTGATCTTATTTGCCTTCATAGAGCAAAAAGGAGAAGAATTAATTACACGACCGTGTAGAGGACTAACTCACTAGAAGCGTCTAGGAGCACAAAGATGCTATTTTAACCACTTTTACAACCTACAAGTCCTTATGTGGACTTAAACAATTGTGTAAGTGAGTCACAAGGCCATGTAAGCGGCCATGTAGCTCATTATAGTCATGTAAGTTCACGAATTCTAGGAAAAATGACACACACAATCACTTACACACCAATATAGTTGAACATGCATTGTGACAAAACCGTAACTTTTTTTGTATAAAATGACATTTAAGAGGCCAAATGAGGGATAAAGATATTAAACACTCAAAAGGGGGTAGACTTCGTACCCTTTAGAGAGCTATGAGGAGCTAAAATTCATCTTTTTGGTTCAAAGGGGATATCAAGGCTGACAAACTTATTTAGGCATTGATTAATCTAATGATGTTGTTCTCCTTTTGGAATTAATTGTGTTATTCTATGATTAATGTTTTGGGATTTATGTATGAATGATTTAAGATTATTATTGAATGAACTCATTGCTAAAATCTAGATTGCAATATGTAATCATTGTAACTCTAATTCATTTATGGTAAACTAATGGTTGCGCATTATTAGTGATAACATAGAGTAAATGACCCAAAATTTACCCAAAATTTTAGAAAATTTTCTAAAAATATCCAAAAATTCTAAATTATCAAATACACTCTCCAAATCAATTTTCAACATATAAAAACTACAATTCTCCACAAAATCACATTCACAATTCAATTATAAATCAATTATACCCGGAATGTCTATGAATGCATATACACTTATTTTCATGTGCAAAAATTCAATATTCATGAATATAAGCATATCATATAATGCATGAGCATGAAATGCAATTTTCTAATTTCTTACTATGCTCTCATAATTACGATTCTAGCCTCAACATGGATAACGAGATGTTACAATAATAATATGATGCTAGATGTCAATATTGACCCATGAATATAAATTATTAAAAGAATTACTTTATCTAATCTTATATATGATTTATGGGTACAATTTATATCTATTGCCAACATATTATGAAATCTAATGGTTCACACACAATGAAAGAGTTAAAGAAAGAAAAGGATATTTTAATCAAGTTGTCAAGTTGATAAACTTCATGCTTAAATATGTAATATTTAATTAATAAGGATAATATCAAATATTGGATCTTATTTGAGCTTAATTGGTATTTAATTAAAATAATTCTAACTCTAATTAAATTTAATTGAAATTAGAATTCAATATTAATTAAATTACTAAAACATCCAAAACATATCATAAATATGTTTAGAATCTAAGAGTGCTAGTACTTTTCGTCTAACCCTTTCGACAACTGTTGTGTTGTCTCAACTCATTATATGAATGTCGTTAGAGGTCAAAACACTTGTATAATTACAATAGTTGAGATGAGTTAATTTAAAAAATGATTCTAAAGAAACTATAAGAAAAAGGATCCAGCTTCAAAATTAGATACGAATTAAAATTTATGCTTTATTATAATTTATATAATTCATTTTATAAAATTTTAATTAAAATCAGACTTTTGAAAAATCAAATAAAATTTTTTATTATTAATCTATTGCGAGCATGATCGGATCTCACGTCCATTTCAAAAAAATAGAAGAAAGATTTTAGATGCCTACATATTTAGAAGTAGATAGGTTTTGAGTGTCTGACATGTTGGACAAGCAGACGAATTTTAGATGGTGAGAACCCAAGCAAATCTTAATTTAATATTTATCAAAAAAATTTCTTTAATTTAAAATAATGAAGAATTTATTATATGTAAAGAAATTAATGAACTAACATACCACTTTTTTTTGAAGGAACTAACATACCACTTTAATGTCCATGCAGAGAGAATTGCATATCTCGCATACTATACGTCAAAAATTAATGGATTTATAATGAATTTAATAAAAATATGTTTTAATGTGTAAATTATGTTAATTTGTAAATATTAGAATATAAATTAATACTAAAAAATTTAGATAAAAATTATTTTACTAAAATGTTTTAGACTTTTAATCTTTAGGCTATGTTTAGTTAGACGTAAAGTTTTTTGTGAAATGGAATATAATAGAATGAAATAAAGTGATTTATAATAAAATGAAATGTAAATAGATATAGCATTAAAAAACTGTTGTTTGGAAAGAATGGAATGGTTCATAATGTAATATAGTGAAATGCTGTTTGGATAAAAGGTTTATAATGTAATATAGTGTAAATTTATTTATCATTTTATATTTTATCTTAAACTTTTTTAAATTAGAAATTTTTTATTTTTACTATTTAGAATACAATATGATATAATATAAAATCTTTTAACTTCTATCTTATTCTATTTTAAACTCTTCTATCGTACGATAGAATAATATTAGATTAGATAGATAAACTCTCGGGTTATGTAACTCTCGGCTAAACATTGCACTCAAAAAGATAGAATCGCCCAACTTAAGCGCCCCCACATTGCACTCAAAAAGATAGAATCGCCCAACTTAAGCGCCCCCACACTCTAACTCGGTTATGTAACTCTCAGCTAAACATTGCACTAAAAAAAGTGGAATTGCCCACTCCAAACGTCCCCACACCCCGGCCCGACAAAGTGGTGGATCTCTCGGCTAAACGTAACCTTACGACGCGCAGAGTTTAGACCAGCGAGCGCTCTTGATATATTCTATGATAAGCCGGGGTGCGCACAGCGCACCGAAACTTATCTCTTCAAAGATTGCAGTCTTTGCTGAACCAGACACTACTCTGAACAGGACAGAGCTCCTATGGCGCGGGCTTCACTCTCATCAACTATAAGTTCTCACCCTTTCGGTCCCAGATCTTTATTCAAATTACAATCTGCTGCTATCATTTCCTTCAATTTCACTCTCAAGCCCTTCCCCTCATTCACAAGAACTGCACTTTCCGGAAAGAGGCGCAACAACATCACTATCAAGGCCCAAGCGCTGGATTCTTCAGGTTCATTTTATGAAGGCGGTTTGGGTTCTGATGATGAACCACCTTCTTCAGCCGGAGCTGACATGACGGCCGTCGAGGAAAAGGAGGCGCCCCCCTGCCCACCTGGGCTCCGACAGTACGAGACCATGGCGGTCTTGAGACCGGACATGTCTGAAGACGAACGCTTGGCTCTTACCCAAAAGTACGAGGAGGTAAATGTCTCTTCAGTTAAATTGCATAGGTTTTCTGTTCGGTATTAGGGAAAGGAATATGAATTTTTAAGTTTCCATAGCTTGACCTAGGGAGGGTTAACAAGAACGCCAAAGTGGTCGCTAAGATATGCATTATATTTGTGCACCTGTAGTTTTAGTGAACTGTACTAACACAAAAATAATCCTGTGAAAGTCTTGATAAGTAAGGCCTGAAAGTTCTACTAGTACACAGTCTTATTTGCAATTAGTGAAGAGGCTGATTCACTATAACAATAACAATGTGGAGTGGTTTTGAAAGTATCGGTTGGGCTGTGGGAATTTGTTGAATGTCATTCGGTATTTAATAACAATGTGGAGTGGTTTTGAATACAGAATACAGATTTTGAAAGTTATGATCCTTAAATAAGAAGAGATGAAGTCAAAAAGTTGGTCTAAGTAAGAGAACGTTTCCTGGATCAATGGAAAACAAGGGTACTTTTAAACTGTTAGTCTGGATATCAAACAATACCCATGGATTTTCATTATGGCAAGTTGTCAAGTTTAACTGGAAAGTGATCAGTATTATGGCTGATGATAGATTTTCCACCCATTATGATGCCTAATATTTGATAATGGTGGTTGGGTGTTTGTCTTCCAGATACTTGTTGCAGGGGGTGGAATGTACGTGGAGGTATTTAACAGAGGCGTAATTCCACTAGCCTATAGTATCAGAAAGAAGAACAAAGCTGGGGAGTCTAACACTTACCTTGATGGAATCTATCTTCTCTTCACGTACTTCACAAAACCAGAATCTATAGCAACTCTAGAGGAGACGCTGAAAACAGATGATGACGTTATTAGGTCAAGCAGTTTCAAAATAAGAAAGAGGAAGTTTTAGGGGGAGAAGACTTGTTACGTCTATGATAATGTGACCCATCATCATTTTTCCAAGGCCTTATATTTAATTTCGAAAGTTACACTCCAACTTTAGTATACTTTTGTAGTTGCCAGTGTTATAAACTTGCATAAAAATGCGATTTTTAACAAACTAGAAGGCAAACAAAAAAAGATTAACGCCTAGAGATCGTCCAAAAGTCGCCTATCTGACAACCCAAAGTTTGCGAGATTGCCCGTAAGAGGAGTTACATTTGAACCAACGGTTTGATTTGATAAGATCTCAAATCGCCAATTCCTCCAGTGACTAGCTTGCCTCTTTTCTTGTGATTTGGCAGGAGAAGGACGAAAAATGGGAGAGGCATGAAGGTGGGAAAGGAAGAAAAGAGACAAATATTTGTCATTTGAATGATCGACGAGAGAATTTAAAGCACTGATTTCACTCATTATGCTTCTAAGTCCTTTTTAACGAAATTACTCGTAGAAAATGGCTGAAATTAGTCTTTGAACTTTTGTATTGAATTCAATTTGTCCTTGAAACTTTATTCTCTCCAATTAGTTTCTGAAACATTTTTTGTATGGTTGATTAAATCTTTAACTTTTAATTTCTACTCAAAGAGATCTTCCGTTATTTTTGTTTATGTCCTTTTTTTTAATATTATATTTCCACTCAAAACTTTGTTAGTGACTCACTGACTAATTAATTTTTAGATTTTATTATTTCAAGTTGTAAATAATATATTTATGGAATAAAATATATACCTTGGACCCATGTAGTTTAGCCTCTCTAAAATTTTTAAAACTAGCATTCATCCCCTATATTTTTGTTTTTGAATCACCTTTAACTCCTTGCTTTATTTTGTGTTTAAAAAAATCTAACAGAGACTGAAAACATGTTCACGCCGCAAAAAAAGAAGATCCTCCCCCTATGATACCGTCGGTGCCACAACCTCAATTAAGCTACAGTGCAGTGCTCATAGGCCACAATCGACCTGCTTCAGATATATCAGACTTAGTGTGGTCGGAGGAAGAAACAATTGAAATACATGAAGGGGAGATTACCATTGTTCAAGGTTTCTATGGATTGGGAGTGGAACCATCTAACACTTTCAGAGGTAGATTAGATCAGGCATGGGACAAGGCAGTGGTCATCAAACTTCAGGGACGCAAGATGGGATTCAACATGCTGAAAGACCGCCTCCAAACACTGTGGCATCCAAAAGGGCCACTGAAAATAGTGGACCTCGAAAATGAATTCTATCTCATCAAGTTAAGAGAGGAAGAAGACTACTTACACACCTTAACGCAGGGGCCTTGGATTATCGCTGGCCATGTTCTATTTGTTCAACCTTGGACCCCGGCGTTCCGACCCTCCTCTGGTAGAATTACCTATGTTGTTGCATGGGTTAGATTCCCTGAACTTCTCATCGCACGCTATCACCCATCTATCCTCACTGTGTTAGGATAGTCGGAAAATTGGTTAAGATAGATACTAATACCCAACAGGCTTACCAAGGACGTTTTGCATGGGTCGTTGTCAATTTGGACATTAGCTCCCCGCTCCGATTGGTCGTGGAGCTGGATGGAGAACTAATTCATGTTGCCTACGATGGCTTTCCCCAAATTTGCTACAGTTGTGGCCGCGTCGGGCACATCTTCGCGACCTGTCTCTCTCGACAGGAATCCCCTCCCGAACCTTCACCTGAACCGCAGCAACTGCTGCCCCCAAATGCCGCTTGTCGCATCTCCTCTAACGGCTCAAACAGCAACGCTAACTTTGGTCCCTAGATGCAAGTCCAAAGGAGGACTCGCCAGATTCCACCACCAACATCCGCCACTCGAAACGCTAGCTCCTCTCACGCTCCCCCAGGCAGGTCGCGTGGCTCGCGTTACTCGGCGCTCGCTAACAACGCAACAGTAGATCCTCCAACGGCTCTCCCCACAACGGTCGCCGCCCAGCCTCCTTGCGATTCCCAAGCTCGTCAGCCCCTAATCACATCAGCGCCAAATCCCTAAATTCTTCGTCTATTAGGGACGACAACCATCAACTTCGAATGCGTGCGTCTCCTATTGGCTCTAAAGTCTCTCCATCCAAAACGACACCGTCCCCTCCTTTTCAGATCCATGAGATGGGCCAGGACCAGCCCATACCGACTGCCGACCCCCTCCCCACGACCCAACCAAGACAGTCCCCCTCTCCTAAGGGTCACAGGCCCTCTACTCCAAGCCCATGTCACGTAGCCCTCTCCATTCTGTCGCACAAGGCCATAATCATTCCAGATCCAGACTTCCAGCGGACCATCCAAGCGGATTTGGGTAGCGGTGATATGGACGAAGACCCCGTCATCCCGAGGGTCTCTTCCTCCTCTCCTTCCCATAGTCAAATTTTCGAAGCCACCCCCCTGGCCACCCGACCCCACAACCGCTCCCATGATCGATACAGCCGACCTTGTCAAATTTGATATTCAGATGGAGGATTTTGGACATGCGCAGGCATTTCTCCACGACCCGGAGTTGACTGAGATCACAGTCAACCCCACAGCCAGTTCGCGATAGGTTCCCTTCCTCATCGTTGTTTTGATTATGACGATATTCATATGGAATTGCCAAGGGGCTGGAGGACGCACCTTCCAGCCCATCCTGAAGAATTATATCCGCCTTTATAATCTTTGGCTCATTGTTCTAGTCGAACCATGTATTAGCGGGGATCGAGCAATGATAGTTATTCGAAAACTGGGGTTCAGGCACTCTTTTCGGGTGGAAGCTGAGGGCTATTCAGGATGTATCTAGCTGCTTTGGAAAGCTGACCTTGTTGTCCACATTTGAGTCGCCCACTGACAATTCTTGCATGTAAGCATCGAGTGGGACCACTTAAATTTTGACTTTACGACCATTTATGCCAGCCCTAATTATGCGCTCCAAAAATTCCTCTGGACTTATCTGCTGCATATTGCTCGGCACACTCACCCTCCTTGGCTTTTGGGAGGTGATTTTAATGCCAAATTGGAAAGTGTCGACAAGCAAGGCGGTTCCCATTCTCAACCCATTGTCAACAACCTTTTTCGCGACTGTGTGCATAAGTGTAACCTTCAGGACCTTGGGTTTGACGGTCCAAGGTTCACCTGGCGAAGAGGGCAGATTCTCGCCAGATTAGATCGCATGTTTGGCTCTAATTCTTGGCACTCAGCTTTTCCACACACCAAAGTCAGCCATTTACCTTTCTTGAAATTGGATCACAGATCGCTCCTTATCCAGTCCTAGAATAATGACCCCCACCCTCGATTACATCACCCCTTCCGCTTTCAGTTGACCTGGCTCACTCATAACGGCTTTGATCAAGTGGTAGTCGACAGCTGGAAACCTAATCATGCAAATTTGAGTGGGTCGCTCCAACATCTTTCTTCCAAACTTCATCAGTGGAAAGACAACGTTTTTGGCAACATTTTTCACTGAAAAAATGTCTCATGGCCTGCAAAAACCCCTGGAAGATATTGACTCGGCCTCTCTCCACGAGCTCGAGGCCTTCCTGCGGAATGAATTGGAGCACGTCCTGTACCAAGAGGAGCTTTTCTGGCATCAACGTTCCAGAAGCCAGTGACTCAGCCAAGGTGATAGGAATACTTCTTACTATCACGCTATCACTAGGACCAAACGAGGATCCTTTCTTTGACCAATGCGTATGGTTATGTCGTTACAGACTCTGTGGCTCTACGTCTTTTAACGCAGAGCTACTTTGAGGATCTCTACCTCTCCGACGGTCCTCCTCCCCACGCCTGGCATATCCGTGGTAGGTTCCCCCCCCCCTCCCGCCTCATGCGTCAGGTGAACTTACTCGTCCGTTGAATCAGGAGGAAATCAAGGCGGCTTTCTTGTCCATGGCCCCTAACAAAGTTCCTGGCTATGATGGGTTCACCGCGCTGTTCTACCAATCCCAATGGG
This sequence comes from Erythroxylum baracoense, assembly GCA_025629805.1. NCBI lineage: Eukaryota > Viridiplantae > Streptophyta > Magnoliopsida > Malpighiales > Erythroxylaceae > Erythroxylum > Erythroxylum baracoense. The sequence continues at coordinate 29,043,810 of JAOTAY010000007.1, read as the reverse complement.
ATACTGTAGGCCCTTCCTTTACTCTTTTCCTCCAGCAAATCTTTAGGCTTGAGGTTTGGGAGTCGGCGCTCAACCGCACTATCCTGGTCCTTATCCCCAAGATCCAGTCTCCTTCTTTGATCTCGCAATTTAGGCCTATCGCTCTCTGCATGGTTCTGTATAAAGCCCTAACCAAGATCATTGTTAATCGGCTTAAGCCCTATCTTGACGACCTTGTTGCCCCTACCCAGTGTAGTTTTGTCCCGGGGTGCCTTATTACCGACAATATCATCATCACCCAAGAGGTCATTCATTCCTTAAGAAGGAGAACTGGGTATACGGGTCTGATGGCCATTAAAGTTGACTTAGAAAAAGCCTATGATCGCTTGGCTTGGGACTTCATTTAAGACACCCTGACCGATGCTGGCCTTCCGGATTCTCTGACTAGCCTCATCATGAAGTGCATAACCTCTGTTTCCTTTCAAGTTAACTGGAATGGGGACTTAAGCCAAGCTTTTACTCCCTCCTGAGGTATTCGACAGGGGACCCTCTCTCCTCTTACCTTTTTGTTTTATGCATGGAACGGTTTGGACATTCGATTTCTCACGCGGTGTCCCGAGGCAGCTAGAAACTGATTAAATTAAGCAAGAATGGTCCGCCCCTTTCCCATCTATTCTTCGCCGATGATCTGATCCTTTTCTCCAAAGCTTCCATCGATCAAGTGAAAGTCATCCGAGATCTTTTAGCTGATTTCTGTGCGACGTCTGGGCAACGAGTTAGCATGACGAAATCTCGATGCTATTTCTCCAAAAATACCTCCCCCGCTATGAGTCGTTTTCTAAGCTATGAGTTAGGCTTCCATCAGACTAATGACCTCGGTCGATACCTCGATGTCCCTCTTCTGCACCACAAGGTCACCAAACGGACATGTCAATACATTTTAGATCGGGTCCACCAATGTTTAACAGGTTGGTCAGCCAAACTGCTTTCTTTCGCTGGTCGTATCACTCTGACTAGAGCGATTTTAGCGGCCATCCCGAGCTACACCATGCAGACAGTCCGGTTGCCACGTAGTCTATGTGATGCTTTGGAGAAAGCCATGAGGCAATTTTTGTGGGGTTCGACTCCTGATAAAAAGAAAATCCAGCTAGTTAGTTGGAAGGACGTTTGCAACCTAAGGAGCTAGGAGGACTTGGCATTCGGAGAATTCGTGAGACTAACGATGCCTTTCTAGCTAAGCTCGGTTGGTCCTTGATTACCAAACCTAATCCTTTATGGGTCCAGGTGCTTTCAGGAAAATATAAGTTTGACGCCAATCACATCCCCACCTCCCTTGCCACTATGGGGGGTTCAATGGTTCGGTGTAGAATCAAGGCCACCTGGCATATCGTTACCCACGGTATGAAATGGATGATTGGCAATGGTATCAGGACGCACTTCTGGCTTGATCCTTGGATCACGGGAGTGGGACCGCTTCTTTCACACGCCACTCACCCTATCCCGGAGACTTTTGTCAACCTTAGGGTGCATCACTTTGTGGATGATTATGATAACTGGAATTGGACAACTTTCCAATCCTACCTCCCGACGCCGTTGTGTCGTTTAATCGTTGGCACTTTCCCTCCTAAGCAATTCCTCGGGCCAGATAAGGTGGTTTGGGGAGCTTCAGACCAAGGTCTCTTCACCATAGCTTCAACCTATTCCATGCTTATGGGCCACGAAGATGAGCCGATTAATGCGGTATGGAAGGCTATTTGGCAATGGCCGGGACCGCAGCACATCCATTCGTTCCTATGGACTCTCGCGCATGATCGGTTACTCACGAACCAACAACGCGTCCAAACACAACTCACCACTGACGGTTCCTGTCATCAATGTCCCCTCGAGGAGTCAGCTCTTCACGTGGTTCGAGATTGCATTAAGGGTCGCCAAGTGTGGGTCTCTTTATCACCACTCCTAACTGCTTCGGATTTCTTCTCGCTACCATTACAAGATTGGCTCCTCAAAAATCTCCAACTACACTGAGGCATTCTGGGGCATGACTGGCCTGTTATTTTTGGAATGACCTGCTGGTCATTATGGACTTGGCATAATGACCATGAGTCTATCTCTGATGCTCATTTCCATAGGCCTTCCTCTCCTAACTCTTTCATTTTGTCTTATGCAGATCAAATCTGCCAGGCTACAGGATGGAGATGCAAAGTTGATCCCGACCTCCGGCCCTGACAAGACGACCTCATCGGTTGGCGCAAACTACCCCCTGGATGGGTCAAGCTAAACACGGATGGAGCAAGCAATCGCTCCCAGTTCTCGGCTTCAGCAGGGGGCCTACTACGAG
>JAOTAY010000007.1:29011792-29041393 GCA_025629805.1 Erythroxylum baracoense | reverse complement strand
TTCAAAAAAAAATTTATACCGACTTTTGCAAAGTGTTTAGTGATGTGTTAAGTGATGTGACACGCCACCCTCGCGGGACACGAATTCGGGTATCACTGTCGATATCGGGTTCGGGTCGGGCGGAGTTGGGGTGTTACACACTAGTTATAACAAATTACTTTTAAAAAAATAAGAAAACTAAGAGGAGATTTTAGGTGACACATGTGGGCATAACTGATAACTCTTTGGGTTGTATGGATGAGTTTTGACTCTCAAATAAGAATGATAGCTTTGGCACTAACATATTAGATAAGTTTAGTTTTTTGGTCCCATATAAGTGCCTTAAATTTCTTTGGAAGAAATTGTGGTTTTACTGCTCTAACCATTGACAGAGGCTCAATTCACTCTGATTATATCCTATTAAAATGTTCCTTAATAACTAGTAGTCTGGTACTAGCATTTAGATAAGGAAAATGTTGGACCCGGGTCTCGGTTCTTATTTCACGGCGACAAGGTGCCAAAATTGCTGGACTTTTAAAAAAAAAGTATATATATATATATATAACTAACATTAAGATAAAAAGAATTAAATTCTTAGTTGGAGTTAAAAATAAATAACAAACAAACAAACAAATAAAAAATGTCACAGCCATGACAAATCAAAATGTCACAGCCGTGAGAGCCGTGTCACGGCCATGAGAACCAGAGGAGTCATGATCTTGCACAAGCAACAAAAGCACAAAGTAGTGATCATGCATATGCACGATCGCGACATATAATGAACAGTAATGGTTTGTTGCAATCGTGCATGTGCACGATCGCGACCTTCCTAAATTAAAGGGGTTGTCGTGATCGTGCATGTGCAGGATTGCGACATCCCTACTGCATATACCCACTTCAAATCTTCGTAAATTTCAATCCTAAAATTTAAAAATTATAAACTTTATGTCGTTAAAAAGCTAAGAGAAAGAGCTACAACTTTCATGAAGATAATTTTGTCTAATTCTGCCTAGATCAATACAATTTATCATTGAATTTTTAGAACACACTTTTATCCCCTTATTGTCTTATTTTCTCTCATCTGTCAATATACATTCTCAAAAAAAAAAGAACCGAATCCAACAAACATAATCCATACACACAAGACTCCTAACACAACAATTTACTTAAGAAGAATTTATCCAAAAACTTTACAACTAACAATTTATTCCCAACATAATTGACACTAATAGAAAAGGAAATTTCTGCACATTTCTAAAAGAGAAGTTCTTCAACCCTTATTTCATTCATTTCTCCATAAGACAGAATTTCATCTCTCAGATGTTGCAAAGTTTATACATAACTTCAATTACAAAAAAAGCCACATCAGTAGCATAATACAAAAAATTACAATCATGAATGCCCATGCTTGATATGCTTCTAAAGTACCAAAAGTTTCTAAACTAACTTAGTTACAAAAATAGAAATTCTTTGAGTCAGCCGAAGTTTTTGCAAGGTTCAATGTCGATCTGCTATTTTTGTACCTGAGGAGTGGAAAGATAATGGGGTGAGCTGGGAAGCTCAGTGGCTAATACAGTTATAGCCATTAGTGACGAACCACACACACACAACCAAACATATACATAAATTTATATCATATTTAAATATACATTATTCACGGTTCAAGCTCATAAATAAACATATTCTTACACAAATTTAAGCAGGTGAATTTTTCAATCATCAAAACATAGCATTCAATCATATGTCGTGTTTAGCAATTTAAAACAAAATGCACATATATAGTGGCTTGAGAGAATCCCATGGAATGAAATGACAAAATCGAAGTTTACACTATGAACAAAATGAGTCCATTTTTTCGGAGCTCATAGACCATAAGCGGGCAACCGAGAGAAGGCTATGGGTTAACGTGCACGTGACGAACGAAATGGTATCTCTCTTGCCCACACATCTAAATTTCTGATGCTTACATATTCCATATCATAATCATATTTCCATGAAATTTGTGTTTTTCTTCTTCTCATTAATACCAAAAGTAGTAGAGTCTTTCAAACAAAAAAAAATTCAATCACAGATTATTTTTCCTACATTCACAATGAATAAAAGGAAGCATTTTAGTACACATACAGGCAAATAATTTATCTCATCAACATAACGACTATAAACATATTACCCACCTATTTACTTGTAACTTTAAACTTAAGTTTGTTCTTCCTCTTGCTCTTGCCTTCGAGATTATTGATTCCCTTCAAACAAACATATTTTCTTTCAGTCAACATACATGAATAGAACTTCCATAAAGCTCCATTATCCAAAAATGAGCTTAGACTTAATCTACTCTTAGTTTATCAAACTAGAAGAACTAATATCAAGCTAAAAGTTCACGAAAATCTAAGAACATAAATCTCTTCTTCCTCTTCTTTCTCCTTTCATTTTCAGCACATAAAAACCTAGTTTCTCTAGTTTCTTCTTCTATCAAAACAAGAAAATAGATAAAGAGTTAGCTAAACTCAGTTGAAACTTCTTTTTCCACTTCTTATCTCCTCTTTCTTTCTTTCTTTCTTCTCCTTTCTATGCTTCGATTTCTCCTTCTCTTCTCCTAGTTTCTTCTATGACTTTCTCTCTTTTTCTTTCTTACTATACACGACTCTCTTTTCTTCTTTTCTTATTAGTTTAAGACAAACTTTTGTCTTTCCAATCTTACCCTTCCATATTTAATCTAATTCCTACTAACTCCTTATTTAATTTTAGTATTTCCATTTAATACATGCAATCACATATACTAACTCCAAAAATTTCTAATCCAAGGATTTTAATTTATATTCATGCTTTCTAATTTAATAAAATAAATTCTAAGAAAAATTTGGTGTCCAACCAAAAAGGTTTGGCATGTAATGCTAGTCATCTAATCATAATAGTAAAAAATGAAAAAGATGAATATGAACACAAGTCATACAGTCTTTCTTTTTAAATATTTACTTATTAGTAATATTTTTAAATATTCACTTATAACTACAAATTTACTTCATTTATAAAATTGTTTTTGAAAATGTCGTTATATATGCTTATTGGGTTATTAAGATTAAAAGAGCGCTCTTAGGTTCAAACATATTACCTATAACATTTCCTACATTTGTTATAACCTACTACGCTTTAACTTTAATCACTTTTAAAAATCACAATCTAGCATTTATTAAATTTATAATATTTTAGATACCTTTCACATTCATAATTGGAGGACTTTCACATTTAAAAATAATCTTAATTATTTCTTTTCTTATGTGTATTGTTAAAATTTTAATTTTAATCGCACAAGCTCTTAGTTTCATGATAGCAATAATATATAAGCTCATTACACATACTTCTTTGCGTATTGGAAAATTACTATTAAAGCATTTGGATGTACATCTAACTGAAGTACAAACTAGAATTGACAAGGTTACTATTATTGGGATACTTTAGGTATATTTCTCGAGGACAATCTACTAAAAATTCAAACTAGATTATTATATCACAATGAAATTTCTGTACTATGTATTAGACATCATAAAGCATTATGGTTTATTATATCACAATGACATTTTCTTGGTTGTTAACATAATCTATATTATATATGTTTCTTTGATGAATAATAACTTTTCCGTGAAAAAGAATATAGGCATTGGATGACATTTCCTAGATATAGTGATGAATATATGAGTGTAGTTAATCATTTTCCTGAAAAGGATTTTTCTAAGGTGGCTAATGGGAATGAAATTTCTTTTCCATATAAAAAGTGTTGCAATTATTAGTCATATACAAGAAAGATTATATATGAGTATTTGATTGTTAATTGATTTGCTCCAAGATATGATGGCTGGGAATTTAATGAGGGATAAATTAATGTAGGTCTAAATATTGATGATAATAATGAATTTGATGGAAGTTCTGTAAATGATAATATAAATGGATCACTACTTGACACCTTTAGAGATGTAGATGATGATACCAAAAGTTGTGTAGGAGTTAGTAATGGCCCAAATGTTGATGCTAAGAAGTTTTTTAAATAGGTAAAGGAAGGGAAGAAAAAGTTATATCCTAGTTTTCAAAGTTTTTTTAAAATTTCTTTATCCATTCAACTATACCCTTTTAATTGTACCTATGGAATTATTAATACAACTTATATTAATCGCATAAGGATGCTTAAATTCCCAATGATAAGATTTTTAAATATTTTAATACAACAAAGGAACTTATGAAGAATTTAAGACTTCATTATGAAAAGATACATGTATGTCCCAATTATTGTATTATGTATTAGGGGAATAATAAGAAAGCAACTAGCTCTAAAGTGTGTGGTTTATCTAGGTGGAAACAAAGTTGTAGTGGTGAAAATAATAGAGCTCACTATATAATCTCAAATGTGAGGCAAATTCTAGCCAAGGTGTTTAGATATTTTCCATTAAAATCTGGGTTACAACATCTTTACATGTTTCTATAATAAGCTGAATTCATGAAATGGCATGATAAGGGGCATCCTAAAGATGGTAATTTAAGGCATCCTACCAATGACCAAGCTTGGAATGACTTTGACTTATTATATGATGACTTTGCACAAGATCCTTGAAATTGCATATTAGCTCTTTCCAGTGATGGATTTAATCCCTTTTTCACAAGGAGTGCTTCCCATAGTACATGGTCCATAACTTAGTAAACTATAATTTAGCACCATTAAGATGTCTGAAATTAGAAAATTTGATATTGTCTTGAATTATACCAATTCCAACTTCTCCTGGAAAAGATAATGATTTTTTTTGCAGCCATTGATTAAAGAGATGATGGAGTTATGGGATTTTAGGGTAGAGATATACGATGCTTCAACTAATCAATCATTTAAGATGCATCCAGCTATATTACCTACAGCTAGTGACTGTTCATAACATGCAGTGTTATCTAGATGGAGAACAAAAGGAAAGTTAGCATGCCCTAATTGTCGATAAAAGATCATTCAATGGTGATTTAGAGTTAGGAGAATCACTAATTGCTTTGTCAGGATTTAGTGTGTTAGAGCTTATTAATGGGTATTATAATATGTTTGGGAAGGAAAATAAGAAAAAAAACACTAAATGATAATCCTTGGAGGAAGAGGTCTAATTTTTTTAATTGCCTTACTGGAAGCATAATAGGTGTCAACATAATTTTAATGTAATACACATTGATAAAAATGTATATGACCATGTTCTTAAAACTTTGATGGAGGTCATGGGCAAGTTAAAAGATCATCTAAATGCACAATCTAATTTGAAAGAAAAAGGGATTATAATAGATTTGTAGCATATCAGAGTAAATGAGTCTTATGTGTCACTAGCTCAGACATCCTTTTATATAACCCCCCACAAGAGAAACAACACTTCTATTTAGTTTTGAAGAATGTGTAACTATCGTAAGGTTGTGCATTAAATATTACACAATGTGTTAATTTTAGTAAGAGAAAACTATTAGGATACTAAAGTTATGATGCTCACATTATTATACAACATTACTCCAATTTGCTATGAGAAAAACAGTACCAAAAAAAGTTGTTTTCAGTAGACTAGGTGTTTTTTTCAAAAGGGTATAGAAAAGGAAATTGTGGAAGCACTATATCAACTTGAAACAATTTTTCTACCTTATTTCTTTAACATCATGGTCCATTTGCTTATTCATTTTCCAAAACAAATCAAATATTTTAGACCATTACATTGTAACTTTATATACTTGATTGAGAGGAATTCAGGTAAGTTAAAATATTTGTTCATAATACAAGCCAACTAGAAGGGTCTATAGTCGTAGGATACTTAGTTGAAGACTACGCAAATTTTTGTTTTATTTATATGCCTTATGAGGTGAGAAAAAAATATAACTAATATATAGAAGAAAATAACAATACAAATCTTATTGAAGAATCATCTTTTTTTTATAAAAGTTAGACACCCTGTTGGAGGGAAAAAGAAAAGGAAATGCAAAATAGTCAATTTAGAGTTAAATACATTACGTTAATCTCACAAATATATTCTATTTAATTCAGATGAAAAAGAAGTTGAGAAGTACATTAGGTAAGATACAACTATATTAATGAAAAATTAAGAGAGATAAGGCTTAGGTGGTTCAAACATGTTAAAAGGAGACACCTTAACACTCCAGTGAGAAGATGCGAGAAAATAGTACTTGGAGATTATACGAGAGAAAAAGAAAGGCCTAAGAAGAATTGGAAAAAGTGATTAAGAATGATATGGCTCAATTGGAACTTACCAAGGACATGGCCAGCAATAGAAAACTTTAGCATATTAGGATACGGATAAAAAATCTCACATAGAAATGTCTTTCTCATTCTCTTAAGTCTTTTAAACATTTTCATTTGAGTCTTTAGTTTATAGTTACCCTTAATAATTTGATTATGTAGTATTTCCCTCCTAGTTATTTAACCTAAGTACTTTCTTAATTATTCTAATTACTTTCTTGTAATGGTTGATTTGATTTATTCTTCTACTTGTCTTTTTTCTAGTTTATGTATTTAGTTACTTATTTTTATCTTTTTTTATTAATTTGTACCATGTTCTATATGTACTATATATTGTCTTACATATATTTGTTTTTATTTATATGTATTTATTTATATTTTGCATTACATGTGGGTTTATTGGAAACGGTCTCCTTACTAGGTAGGGATAAGGCTGCGTACTACTGGACTTCCCATATCTCATATTTTAGTAGGATTCTCAATAGATCTTATTTTTTTGTTTTATTCTTTTTAGGGATCACCATAATTTAAAAGAGAAAAGTGATAAAGGAAGTCGATGGGAAAGGGCATAAAATCATTGCAATGAGTTTCTCCAATGGTTTCAAGATAAGGTGATACCTTTAATGACTCCCTATGTCATATTCATTAGTTATCCAAAGGCCCCTAACAATTTGACAAAGAAACATTATAGTTATGTTGTTATTGGACACAAGTTTATGACTAAAAATGGGATGCAAGATGTAAGAGTCAAAATAGTGGAGTTACTTTAACATAGCGAACAACAAGTTTTGCATGTTCTAGAGACTAAAGTCCAACACTTGGAAACATGAATTACTATACTGAAAGTGGATTATTGGGGTAGTTCAACATAGTTTTGTTCAAATGTTGTTGGCATCAAGAGGAGAAAGATGATTATGGGCTTAGTTACGTAAACTTCAAAAGTTATATTATATGGAGGATTCATTTGTATTGGCCAACCACGTACAATAAGTGTTTTATATAGCTGATTTTCTTGAGGAAAGTTGTCACTATATGGAATAGATCATGTATATAGGTATTTGTTTGATGTATCTTTGGATGACAATGAAAATATTGAAGAAACATATTAGGTAGAACTAAATGACTATGTCAATGATTTACCTATAAACGCAGTTAACATGCCTTTAAATATCTTAAATATGAAAACATAAAATGATAATGTTGAAGATGATTCAGACTTTGATGACACTGACTGAGATTGGATGGATATTGATCAATAATTTACTATATAAGGTCTTTAGCTATTTTTATTTTTCTATTCAAAAGATTTAATTTTCTTTAGTGCTATTTCAATAAACTTTAGTAATCTAACAATTGTTTATTCTTATAGGTTTATATAATGAAAAAAAGGGAAAAAGCAAATATTTGTGACCATGTTCATTATACCAAGGTCTACGGTAAACATTGTGAGAAAAAAATAAAAGAAGACTCATACTTATGAACTAAGAGATTCACCTGACTTATCACATATAGAGCAAAAGCATTTTTAGTGAAGAGTAATGCCAAATCATTAAATAAAATGCACCAACAATAATTTTAATTGTTGTCCATAAAGCGCTATATGTTTTATCATTTGTTTGGGCATATATATGTGATTACTCAAGTATTAAATCTAGTTTACACATAGTAGTCATAGCAATAGATATTTTTAGTCCTCTTTATACTATGAATATAATTTTTCGAATTATTAATATACATAAATAAAATTATAATTTTTCCATTCTATGGTTTTAATTGCCACAAAAATTTAATAGAAATGGCAGGACCAATCCTTTTAAAAAGAATGACAGAACACAACCTTTATGCCTTTTAGGTAGTGTTGTTGACTTTTTAAAGTGGAAAAAACAAAAGAAAGTTATTAAGGAACAACCATAAGTGGAACAAGTAAGTGGAGGGGATGAACCACGTGAAAATGTAGTTGAAGGCAATACAAAGGAAGTAATTGTTCAAAAAGATTATAGTTTTCCTCTAAAAATTATTATAGTATAAGAAAATGAAAATGATATAATCATGGAAGTGACAAAAAATGTTATTGCCCAATGCAAAGGTAATCATAGATTATACTATCATGTAAATCATTTTTCTACGTTATACTAATACTAATAATTGTTTTGAATTTAGAATTTGTGAAGAAGAAAGGGAGAGGTCAAACTTTACTCAAGCAAGTTTATGTAAGATATGTGGAATAATGCAAACCAATTTTTTTAATACTCTTAATTAGGCAGTTGGTCTTAATGAGAAGATGCTGACTAAATTCAAAACTTTTCTTAGGTATTATGGCTTATAAAAAATCTTGCACCTCTAGATCATGTTAACTGGTGTAAGATTCCCAAAGAACCTATATAGGAATATGTTAATGTAAGAAAACATTAGACTAATACTCCTTTCTATTTGATTTATAAAATTCAAATGAACATTTATTTCATTGTGGAAAAGATATGTTCTATCATTAGAAGCTAAAGAATGGACTTTAAAGAATGTTGAAGATGCATGGAGAAGTTACAAGTTTAGGGTGAAGCAGAAACTTTTCATGGAGAAGTTACAAGTTTAGGGTGAAGCAAAAACTTTTAAAATATACGAAACATACAGAAAGAATGGCCAATTGTCCTAACTATAAAAGAAAAGAAGTCTTTGAGGATCTGATTTCTTATTGGAACCACTTTAATGTGAAGGTATGGCACTTATTAGTAATTTTTATAAATTATTTTCATGACATTTAACCAATATAATGTTTCAATCTATAGAAAATTGCTTAAACAAATATTTGAAATAGAAAACAATAATTGAAATGAACACAATTGGTCCTAAGATTTCTGAAAATATTTATGCTAAGTAAGTTTTTCAATAAGTTATAATATATCAAGTTATTTCAAAATTCTAGTTAACAATCATTTTTGTGGACAGTAAAATGAAGCAAGCATAAAAACTGCACTCTCTAATGCTAAAAAGTTCTTGCAACTTATAAGGAAAGCTTGGAAAAGTGTACAAGCAAGTTACTAAAGCTATAAGAGAGAAAATTATGAGTAGTGTTTTGTCTTATAACAATTTCCTATAGTGTTACTACTTTCTTTGAGATTATGAGATTTATTGCTAATTATTTATGTTTTGGTTCTTATTGTTTTCTTGTGCTACTTATATCACCTACATCCTATTTCATTTATTTTTTATTGATATGTTCTTCTTGTCAAAATGAGTATAACTAGGATTATATTAGGATTCTTTACAATTATATATGGATCTTGCATTATTAGTGAGATTGCAAGTTTCTCTGCTTCTTATTTGAAATATAGGTGTTGTCATTATGGTTTGTAGTTCCTATAAACCTATTTTTACACTAATCAAATTCAATTTGATAAAAAAGATAGCACATTATTTTTATTTTGTAGGCTCGCATTGAAGAACTTAATTATTTTATTGTTAGTTTTTGAACTAAATTAATTGTCTTGATTAAATGTAGGTCATATTAAAGCAGTTAGCATTTCATTTTTAGAAACATCAACATGCTTATGAGAATAGTGGTTTTATAATAATTCTAATTTACTTGTTTTTTTTTCTATAGGACGGTGATGATTAGGAGTGGATAAGGAGGTACTTGGTAAAAGATTTTGGAGTACTTATACATATTGGTTTTTTTATGTATTTTGGTTGATGCACTTATATTCTATATAAACTAGATGAAAATAATACGGGAGCATATTTTAGCTAGTAAGTTTTGGTTATTGTATTTTAGATATGTTAAAGGTTGAATTCCATAAGTCCATATGGACTATATGATAGCATATATAAATACAATTTTTGGGTCGTTGACATTTAGCTGTACATACTTAAAGACATAAATTAATGTATGTATGGCTACTTTTAATACCATAGATTATTATCTTAATGAACGTTAATGTATAAATGGATGTTGCCTACTCAATGAATAGGGTCTACTTTTATATTAATATGTTATTGCTAATTAAAGAATAAATTGTTGCGTTTGTTGTTAGATATTGTTACCTAAAAAGATCACTTTATTAACTTATAAAAACTCAAATTATTATTGTATTTATTCAACATTGTTGTTATAATTTGAAATTATTTTGTTGCCTTAAAAATTAACGCAATATTATTTATTTTGTTGTGTAATAAAAAAAAATTATTACCTTACACTTATAGTTGCGCCTCTTTATTTAATGTCTTTTTCATTGCAAAGCAAAAAGAATAAAAAAACAATTGCAATATGAAATTTTAAAAAGAAAGCTAAAAATTTGTAAGAAATTATTGAAGATGAAATATGTAATGATTTGCCTAATGCTTTTTGAAGTAAAAAAACAACTTATTATTGATTTTTCTTTAAAAATTTATTTCATTGAAAGATAAATGCTAACTAAAGCTCGAAAAATAAAAATGAATAAAGATTTAGAATAATTCTATAAACAAGAAATTAATGACTTGTTGAAGAAAAAATCAATCTACATCTAGGTTTTCCCAGAGTTATGTAGCTTTTTATTTGAACAAAATTCTAAAAAAGAAAGAGGAGTACCTAGCTTGGTAATAAATTATAAGCCCCTCAACAAAGCATTAAAATGGATTAAGCATTCTATTCTAAGAAAAAAAAAGATTCGTTTTTAAAATGTTATAGACCAAATTGACCCTAAAGATAGATATAAAGTCATTTTTACTATTTCATTTGGACGGTATAAATGGAATTTAATGCCTTTTAGTTTAAAAAATGCTCTGTTTAAATTTCAAAGGATAATTAATTTTTGCCCTTTATTATGAATTTTGCATTGTTTACATAAATGATGTATAATATTTTTCTTAACTTTCAAGCAACATTGTAAACATCCAATTTAATTAATCTCCATCTTCACTCATCAATCCAACCATCTTTATTTATCTTGTTAGCTTAGTTATCTTATTGGTACTTTTTCTTAAAATGATAAGACTTATGGAAGAATGAGGTGTTTTTTCTCCCTTTTACAACCATTAGACTTTAGACTTCCACTTTAGGAGTTATGAAGTTCCATGGTCCTGCAGTAAGCTAAAGGGGTGTTTGCTCTTTCCTTATTCCTAACCTAGAGCAAGTTAACCCTATATTCAATCACTAACTATTATAGCCTTAGAATAGTTTTATTTCATATTGCCTTCTCTTTATTATTAAAACACCCCTTCTTCTTAAAAACTCTAGTTTCACATAAGGATGAAAACATAGCCAACCCAAGAAGTTGTCGCCATCTGTGGTCTTCCTCCTACTGTTAGCTTATTCACCAATCAGAGCTCAATCAATCACTGATAAGGATAAGCATCACCAGCAAGACACCATCTCGCTGTCATCATATCTCTCAATTGCAAACCAACGACCAATAATAAAAACCAAGAAATTCCTAGTAACCACAACACTGGAAATTTGCAAGCTCTCAGTAGCTAACAAGTTAGAGAGATAATCACAATTCTTAAACATAAAGCCTCAATCATAAGCAACATCTCTTATTCCAATATAAAACAGTTTAGCATTTTAAGGTTTCGCTAGTTTATGTAGTTTACCGGTTGCTATGGATTTCATAAAATTGAATTTGAAACTTTTCAGAAGTAAGCATTGTTGGTGGTCTTTTAGGTTTTAAAATTACAATCTTATTATAACTATATGTAAATTTTCAATTTTAATCAAATCTAATTTGATTATGGAATTAGCAAGTTATTTATAAATCAAATATAATCTAATTTTAGGACATAATGTGTGCATTTTTTGCAATTTCAATTCCAAATTTCCAATAATAATCAAGCAATTTAATCAAGTTATAGAATTAAAAGATGGATCTGATACTGCTATTAGAAAATCGAGATGAAAATTGATCCTATATACACAGAAATAAGAATGAAAATTTTTTATTCGGTTTTTCAGAAGTCAAGATCACTAAAATTATATAATATGATTAACACTTAAAACGTGATAATCTTGAATCATAATTTGTACCTTATTGTGAAGCTTGATCTCATTGTTGGTGGTCTTTTAGGTTTTAAAATTACAATCTTATTATAACTATATGTAAATTTTCAATTTTAACCAAATCTAATTTGATTATAGAATTAGCAAGATATTTATAAATCAAATATATTCTAATTGTAGGACATAACGTGTGCATTTTTTGCAATTTCAATTCCAAACTTCAATCAATAATAATCAAACAATTTAATCAAGTTATAAAATTAAAAGATGGGTCTGATACTACTATTAGGAAATTGAGATGAAAATTGATCCTATATACACAGAAATAAGAAAGAAATTTTTTTATTAAGATTTTTCAGAAGTCAAGATCACTCAAATTATATAATATGATTAACACTTAAAACATGATAAATCTTGAATCATAATTTTCATCTTATTGTGAAGCTTGATCCTTTTTTATCGTTTCTCTTGAACTATTGATGAAATTGACTCATCTTAACCATCATATCTACATATGTATCCAGCCTCTAACGCTATCTATAGAACATGTTGAGAGAACTCTGCAACTGTTATAGGGGTTATGTAAGAAGTGTTAGCTCCCTTGAAGCCTTAGCCTATTTATAATAGGTTTTGGACATTTTAATAACTTAATTAAAATATAATTCTAATTTCAATAGAACTTTGATTAGAATTACAATTAATTCTAATTAAGTACATATTATATTTAAATAAGATCTAGTATCTCATATTGGTTTTTATTTATAATGTTTCTCAAAGTTTACAATCAAGTCCAACTTAATTAAAACACTTTTTCTCTCTTCAACTAATTCTTTATATGTGACCACTAGGTTTCTAAATATGTTAACAATGGATATAAATTATAACCCTAAGTCATATTTAGAATTAGATAAATTAAACTCTTTTAATTTATCTTTAATTCTCTAATTAAATAATTTATATCCATATATTAAGATTGGCTTTTAGTAATGCATCATGATCACCTAAATATTTAGGAGTATCAAAGTAATTTTGACTAACCTTTTCATTCATAAGATCATATAATGTTTTGGCTTAATATAAAGCATGAAATTAATATCTACTTTATTTAAATCTAAACATGTTAGTTCTCTACTATTAATATTTGATTCTATTAGTGGCATTTGTAAACTATTTTGCAAAGTATCATTCTACCTTGACTAAAGATTTTTCAAGTCAATATTAATCTAGAATAGTGAAACGTTCTTCTTAATTACTTTAGGGTAACAAATCATACATTGATCACCCAACTATTTTTATATAGTTCGTGTTATAGCCAACAACTGTCGATTGAGCTACCCTTGACTATAATAAGTCATAAGTAATATCAAAACATAACAATTCTGTATAAGATATTTTAGTGCTCTTCAGTCAAAAGGTCACTTATACAATTATTACAATGAGAATTTATATAAACATATGAGTAATGTTCCAAATGAATTTATTATATGGGGTTAGCTTAGTGAACTTTTTCACTAATAAACACTAGCGTGTTTGTTTAATTATCTTTATAAGATTGACTACTTCTTTCATATAGAAAAAAACATAACATGTACTAATCTTTTTACATTTTATTAATGTTCGTTCTTAATAAAACAATGACTAGGAACAATTCAGAAATAATATATAAATGCAATAGGAATCTACATCATAATTTCATTTACAATGGATATTTATCTCATGAATTTTATCATATACATCTTAATATATATATAATAAAACAAATATTTTTGAATAATTGTGTCACTAAATTACAACCAACTAATTGGCTATAAGATATAAATCAACACCAAAGTTATGAATATTGTACAAGTACTTGTATCGGATTTGGTTCTGGTACGATATTATATCAGTATTAGTCAATATTGGGTACCGTTTTAGGTAATTTTTAAATTTTATAAAATTGTCCTTAATTTTTTAAATTACAAAATAATCCATCAATATATTGTTTCTTATAATTTAATCATCACATAATTCTTTGTATGCCCCCATCAAAAGTTGTAGAAGTAAAACTACATTATTAACATTTTTATCATAAAAATATGTATATAAATAAATGCACAAAATTTTAGTAAATTTTAATTAATTTAAATTTTAATTTGTGAAAAAAAGTAATTATGAAAAACATTTTTCACTCAACTGTCCTCACTATATGTATCAAATAAATAATAATGTTAATGATAAAATACTATAATCATTACTTAAAGAAAATTTTAAATATTATTTATATTCATTAACAAAAAATAATAATTACAATTGAATTAAAAGTAATATAGACACCATTAAAAAGAATTTTTTATTATAATAATTGTTTATTTTGACAATAAAAATAATATTATCATAATTATAATTATAAATTATAAATAAATGACTATTGTCTTATTGATATATTTTATAAATTAATTAATCAACAATATATTAAATTTTATTCAATAATTTAAATTTATAATATACAATTATTTTCAATTTAACAAATTTTTTAATAAAATAAGTAAAAATAGTGAAAAGAAATCTAGCATATCTATAAACCTATAAAGCTAACGGCTATACCCTTTACCATGTACTCTCTTGTCATACACTTTACTTAAAACAATAAAGCCTAAAAGATTTATAGGATATAAAAATGACATGATAAGCACAACATTTTGAATCTTGTACCGTACCGTACTGGTTAAAGGATGGTACGAAATTGAGGTAAGTCGATGCCGAGTATAAACACCAGTCAATATCGACATGTTTCGTTTAGTATCGGTTGCAAAATTTTCAAAGTTTTTTAATTTGTTATTTAGTTAATCTTTTATTGTGATTTTTTAATTTTTATTTTTAAAATAAAATAAATATTTTGTTACTAATAATAATTATACATTAAATAAAAATAAATTATTTTATTTAAATTTATTTTAATCTTTTATATAATATTTACTAATAAAGTATTAATAAAAATATTTTATTCTTAAAAATAAATAATTTAAAAATTATTATTTATTTTATATATTTAAAATTATTAAATCAAATTTTATTTAAAATATATTTTTAAAAATATTTTTAAATTTAATTATATTTATTAATAATTATTAAATTATTTTTATAAATTAAATTAAGATATTTATAATTTTAGTAATAATTAATTTTAATTAATTAAATATATAATATATTTAATTGATAGTAAATTAAATAATATATGTTTTTGTTTCATGTTTCAATTTTACTTAATTTTTTTCTTATCACAACTCTTGTTAATATAATAAAGGACTATTTTATAATTTTTAAAAAAATGTATAGACTATTTTATAAATTTAAAAAATTATTTGAAATAGTATCCGGTATTGACCGATAGTGGTACAACACTGTACTAGAAGCTAATTCGATACCAAATTTAGTACAATATTCATAACATTGGGTCAAACCGTTATTTTTAGTCAAATAGCTAAAAAACAGCATATCTATACCAATCATGCTCATCATGTTTTGTGGAGGATCCATGTTAGTTTTGTTCCTTTTTATCATTTTTGCATATTATTCTTTAACATTGGAATTTGTAGATAAGCTAATGATGTACATTTTAATTTATCGTACATTAAAATGGCGCTTGAGCGTGTTAGATACAAATGGTGGAATTGGAACATTCCATGGGGTGTGGCATGGGTTGGGTAGACGAGTTGGTTATGGCATGCCGTTGATAGTGCATGTATACTTATGTTTGGAATTATATTGTTCCTTTTTTCTGGCTAGAAGTTCAGGACCGCAGAATTCTTGTTTGTAATGTCGTCAGAATGAGGATATTTGGTCATTGTTGTCCTCATCTTGTTGCTGCAGATTTGCTGGAACTTTTGAGTGTTTTTCCTGTAAAATGACAGGATAGTGATATGGGCTTGGTGTGCTTACTTTCCTTTTAGGTGATATTGTATGCATCTATTCCATTTACCTTCCTTTTTTTATCAGGCCTTACAATTGCTAAACTCGATGGTCCACTTCATCAACTGATTTGTAATAACTTCTTGGTGCCAAGTAGCTGCTGTTATTTTCAAGACTTCATGGCACGGGGTTGTGGATTAGTGTGATTAGTAATTCTCAATGTTGCTCTGGTTTACCGGTGTTCATGGACTGGAATAGAATTAATATTCACCTGTCATAGAACTATTCCAAATAATCTTTCGATTTATTGACTAAAATAGATATAGCTCTAGATGGTTAGCCACGTAGGGCTATCAATCAATGGAATGGTAAAGCTATGAGTAAAGTTTGGGACCTTAAAGGTTATAATTTTAGGTAGTGACTACGCAGAGAAGTTTGAAGGAATGGATTACTTGCAAATTCAGTCTTTCTGGAATCCCACATTTTGCTAAAATCTATCTATTGCAATGGCCTATACTTAGCAAATTAAATTTTTTTGGGATTTTTTGCTTTATAACTATGCTGTAATTTTTTTCTTTTACAGAGCTTGCTCATGATATGTGATTGATGGGTTATATGCAGCTGTTGGTTGGATTTAATGAGCCCTTCAGCACAATCTTGGACACTTTTGTTCTTTATAGATTGTGTTGAGTTGGTTTTAAGATGTAGCTGTCATGAGTTTCTTTATTTTGTTGTCCACTACTTCTTATTCCTCCAGCATTATATTCAATTCCTGTTATTTTTTTCTTTTGACTTTTCCCAATCAGATGTGAAACTATTGACAACTTTCTGTGAACTCTTTAGCGTGATGTGTAGCACTAATCAAGTTGTTTCTTCAAATTTAGCACTTCCAAATTTTGTTTCTAAAACTGTCTGATGTTTTTCAACTTGCAGCGGGTGAAGGTCTACCGTCTGAATGATGATGGTAAATGGGATGACCACGGGACTGGTCATGTTACAGTTGACTATTTGGAGGTTGCTTCTAATCATTGATTGACTTCTCTCTGTTCTTGGTGATGCAATACATTTTGGGGTGATTTGTTTCTTGTGAGTTATTCTAATAATTAGGTCTATTATGCTTTCAAATGCAAATTGTGTTGTACAGAAATCTGAAAAGCTGGGTTTAATTGTATTTGACGAGGAAGATAATGAGTTGCTGCTTTTGCATTGTATTATGCCGGATGACATCTACAGAAAGCAAGAAGGTACTATAATATTTTTTTCTTCAAATCCCAAGCTATCATTTGGCAGTATGTGTACAACACTTACGACTTAATGGCATTCTCCATATTTGTGAGACGAGTGCTTATGAATTGTTCCTATTCTTAGATACAATTATCTCATGGAGAGATCCAGAATATTCGACTGAGTTAGCCCTAAGCTTTCAGGAGACCACAGGGTGCTGTTACATATGGTATGATCATTAGGTCTCTCATGAATTTTCGTTTTTACTTTGAGATGTAATGCTCTACTAAAATTTATTGTTTTCCTCAGGGATCATATATGTGATGTGCAAAGGAGCTTGCAGTTTGGTCCTATGAACAGTAAGTACTTCTGATATACAGTTAAATAATTTCTTGTCATGCAATTTTTTTTCTAAACTATAAGTTTATTTCCTAATTGAAATTAAACTCTAAATGGACAGAGACTATTCTACCTAAACTACTAAATAAATTTAAGAAGTGTGACGCTGGTGACAAGATGTGTCATGTCTGTGGCAGTTCCTGTCATGCGTGAAGTAATATCATAAATTCGGATATAAAAATACTGTTCATCTAATGATAATATATTAACAAGTAACCGTTTTTTATTCCTTATCTATTCCTTTCTTTCCAAACCTATTAATTAAGCACCTTTTAAGTTTTAAAAGGTTTAATTAATATTAGATTGTCATAAAATTAATTAAAATTTGAATAAAATTAAAAAATTTAAAATATGATTGAAAGATATTATTCTTATGTATAGAAAAATTTAAAGTTTAACTAAAAAAGAGATTGTTAAATGACAATTAATTAATTTATTTTTGTTTATAAAAACTTATTAATTAATAGAAATTAAAATATTAATTAATAAATTGATCAGTTTCTTATAACAAGAGTTATTAAAATAAATTGAACCGAAAAGTTAAAAATTGAATTGAAAAGTTGAAAGTTTCAAAGTTTTTACGATTGAACCCATCAAATCAGTTAATTTTTTTAATCATTAATACTAATTTATATTAGTTTAAAATAATGAATATAAAACTAAGTCAAAGAAATTAAGTTTTGTTCACAAAATATTTATAGAATTTGGCTTAAGCATACCTTTAAGTTGAAAAAAAAAAATAATTAACGATAATATTTTTAAACAAAATTTAATTGCATTAATTTATTGAATCTACATTATTTATCATAATAAATTTTTAAATAAAAATAATACTTAATTTTAAATTTTTATCAAAGTTATTGTTGTGTTTGTAGCAGTGTTATTAATTCTGTACCGTACCGGTCGATATCGGACGGTACGTACCGTACCGGCTGAAAAACGGTATCGGATTATTAATTTTGATACCGAATTTAAATATCGTTTACCGATCAGTACAAAAAATTTTAAAAAATATAAGAACTAAGTTGCAAAATTTAAAATTTTTAATTTTAAAAAAAAATCAAAAACTTTTTAAATTTTTTACTTTCCCGCCTTCGCACCACCCCCTTTCATTTTTAAAATATTTTTAATTTATTATTTAGTTAAACTTTTATTGTAATTTTTATTTTTTATTTTTAAATAAAATAAATATTTTATTACTAATAATAATTATATGTTAAATTAAAATTAAAATAATTTTTTATTTAAATTTATTTTAATATTTTATATCATATTTATTAATAAAGTATTGATAAAAATATTTAATTTTTAAAAATAAATAATTTAAAAATTATTATTTATAAACTAATATTTATTTAATATATTTTAAATTATTACATCAAATTTTATTTGAAATATATATAATATATTTTAAAATATTTTTAAATTTATTTATATTTATTAATAGTTATTAAATTAAATTAAATTATGATATTTATAATTTTAGTAATAATTAATTTTAATTAATCAAATATATAATATATTTAATTGACAATAAATTAAATAATATATGTTTTTATTTCATATTTTAATTCTACTTGGTTGTTTTCTTATCACAAACTCTTGCTGTAAATTATAATAATTTGAGAGTTAAAGATATTTATTATTTTTTTATTTGATGTTTTGATGTAATTATTATTTATTATATAATGAAAATTGAAATTGTAATATTTTAAATACTTTATATTATATCGTTCTTAATTTTATATTTATATGATAATGATTGTCTTTTTTCATATAAATTGTGGTTATTATTTATATGTGAAATATCTGACAATTATTGTTATTTCATATTAATTGTGATTATTATTTGTTATTTTAATTTTTAGAGATAAGGTTAAAAATATACAGTACAATTGTACAATATGACAATAGACTCTTTTGTAATTTTTAAAAAAATTCAGGGACTATTTTATAAATTTAAAAAATTACCCAAAACAATATTCAGTATTAATTGGTATCGGTATAATACCGTACCAAAATTTAATTCGGTACGGTATTATACCAAAATTTAATTCGATACGATATTCGTAACATTTGTTTGAAGTATCATGCAAATTTGATAAGAAAATTCTTGTTTTACTTTTTATTTTTTTTCATTTTTTAATTATTGATGCAATTTTGAATTTTGAATTTTAATTACCATGTCTTGAAAATTATTATCTACCTTATATAATTTTCTTTTTCATATTCAATCATTTTTTAATCAATTTAATTAATTTTTATATATTCATAATTTTGAAACTATATTAGAACTTAAAATTTTTAATACTATTTTATTTTAAATGAAAATAAATAAAATATTAGTAAAATATGAATCATAATATAAAAATAACTAATAACTTTTAGAATGTAAGATTTAACAACTGTTTATTATTGAAAGAGTTGTAAACAATTTATCTACTTAGTCCCTAGTTATTAAAAACAAAATATTTATTTTTTTTTAGAAATATTTGATTCGTCAATTTTACAAAATTAAATAGGCACACTCGTGCCCCACGTGGTAGCGTGAAACGGTCAGTTGACGAGGGAAGAACATTCCAGACTTCCATAGCTGTATGAACATTCTCGAGCTTCTCCTTGTATAGGAAAAAACAAACAACACGAAACGTTGCCGTTTACGCGAAGAATCCAGAACCGCATTATTTGCTTCTGTGACGAATTTAAAAGAAGACACTAGAACTTGCCTTTTCTCTAGATATATACCTTTCACCAATTTTTCGTCAATCAGCTTGAAACTTGATTTGAACTTGTTCTGGCGAAATCACTTTCTCGCTATCGCGATCTTCGAGCGCCGGTTTAATATTTTGTGAGGCTTGTGTTGTGGTATAGCAATGGCGGAAGTGCAGATGGCTGACGCTGAGACCTTCGCTTTCCAGGCTGAGATCAACCAGCTCTTGAGTTTGATCATCAACACTTTCTATAGCAACAAAGAGATTTTCCTCCGAGAGCTCATCAGCAATGCGTCTGATGTACGTTTCTGGTTTCTTCATTCTCTTTCCGTTCTTGTTAACGCGTGAAAATGAGTGTTTCTTAGTATAGGGTAGACATATTTTCAACGAGCATAGGGTTAATTTTTGCGATATGTTGTTTGTGGATTAGGCTTTGGACAAGATAAGGTTTGAGAGCTTAACGGACAAGAGCAAGCTCGATGCTCAGCCCGAACTATTCATCAGACTTGTTCCTGATAAGGTCAACAAGACGCTTTCTATAATTGACAGTGGTATAGGCATGACCAAAGCAGGTATAGATTCTGGCTTGAATTCTATTATGTTTCTATTGAGAACTTGAATTTTCATGCTTAGTATAGTGATATGCTCTGTCAGACTTGGGAAGTGCACTAGTTGAGTAATATTAGTCTACGCTCACATTGTATTGATTGAGAGGCACTGACTTATGCTTTGTTGGGCAGATTTGGTGAACAATTTGGGTACGATTGCGAGGTCCGGAACCAAGGAGTTCATGGAGGCACTCCAGGCTGGAGCTGATGTGAGCATGATTGGACAATTCGGTGTTGGTTTCTACTCTTCTTACCTTGTGGCGGAGAAGGTCGTCGTGACTACGAAACACAACGATGATGAGCAGTACTTCTGGGAATCTCAAGCTGGCGGTTCCTTCACTGTCACAAGAGATGTTAACGGAGAACAACTTGGCAGAGGAACGAAGATAACTCTATACCTTAAGGAAGACCAGGTAAAGGATTTGTTCTGTTTGAACATTCTAGATAGATTTTGTCATGTGTTTTTTTTAGTGTTTTGATATTGATGTACGGTTGTGGGTATTGATAAAGCTTGAGTACTTGGAAGAGAGGAGGATCAAGGACCTTGTTAAGAAGCACTCCGAGTTTATCAGCTACCCTATCTATCTTTGGACCGAGAAAACTACAGAGAAGGAGATAAGTGACGATGAGGATGATGAGCCTAAAAAGGAAGAAGAGGGAGATGTTGAAGAGGTTGATGAGGATAAGGAGAAAAAATCCAAGAAGAAGAAAATCAAGGAGGTCTCTCACGAGTGGCAACTTATCAACAAGCAAAAGCCAATTTGGCTTAGAAAGCCTGAAGAGATCACCAAGGAGGAATATGCGTCCTTCTACAAGAGCCTGACAAATGACTGGGAGGACCACCTCGCAGTCAAGCACTTCTCCGTTGAGGGTCAGTTGGAGTTCAAGGCCATTCTCTTTGTCCCGAAGAGAGCCCCATTCGATCTCTTTGACACTCGAAAGAAGATGAACAACATCAAGCTTTACGTAAGGAGGGTCTTCATTATGGACAACTGCGAGGAGCTCATCCCGGAGTACCTTGGATTTGTTAAAGGCGTTGTTGATTCTGATGATTTACCTCTTAACATTTCCCGTGAGACTCTTCAACAGAACAAGATCCTGAAAGTCATCAGAAAGAACCTTGTGAAGAAATGCATTGAAATGTTCAACGAAATTGCGGAGAATAAAGAGGACTATAACAAGTTCTACGAGGCATTCTCCAAGAATTTGAAGTTGGGTATCAACGAAGACAGTCAGAACAGAAACAAGTTGGCGGATTTGCTTAGGTACCACTCAACCAAGAGTGGTGACGAATTAACAAGCTTGAAAGATTATGTGACAAGAATGAAGGAGGGACAGAAGGACATCTACTACATTACTGGAGAGAGCAAGAAGGCAGTTGAGAACTCGCCATTCCTAGAACGGCTCAAGAAGAGGGGATACGAGGTTCTTTTCATGGTGGACGCCATTGATGAGTACGCGGTCGGGCAGTTGAAGGAATACGATGGTAAGAAGCTGCTCTCTGCTACAAAGGAAGGGTTGAAGCTCGATGACGAGACGGAGGAAGAGAAGAAGCAGAAAGAGGAAAAGAAGAAATCTTTCGAGAATCTGTGCAAGGTCATGAAAGACATTTTAGGTGACAAAGTTGAGAAGGTGGTCGTCTCTGACAGGATTGTCGATTCTCCATGCTGTTTGGTGACTGGAGAATATGGGTGGACGGCGAACATGGAGAGGATCATGAAGGCTCAGGCTTTAAGGGACAGCAGTATGAGCTCTTACATGTCATCCAAGAAGACGATGGAAATCAACCCAGACAACGGTATTATGGAGGAACTGAGGAAGAGAGCGGAAGCAGACAAGAATGACAAATCCGTCAAGGACTTGGTCCTACTTCTCTTTGAGACAGCTCTCTTGACCTCTGGTTTCAGTTTGGATGATCCCAACACATTCGCTGCCAGAATCCACAGGATGTTGAAACTGGGTCTGAGCATTGACGAGGGCGAGACTGCTGAAGACGACGCCGATATGCCTCCACTGGAAGAAGACGGTGGTGAAGAGAGCAAGATGGAAGAGGTAGATTAAGGTCATCAAGTGTTCTCTGAACTTTTAGTAGTGTCAATCTGTGAGTTCATGCGTCTCTATTAGTTGTGGGTGTCCATTTTCTATTTTGTATTAGCTATATACTATCATCGGTACTTTTTTGTATGACTTTAGATTTGGCCGGGAGCTTACAGTGGCTTGATAAGCAGTACTGGTTTTATATAAAAATACTATCAAGTTACTGATTTATTAGGCCAATAAAGTTGACTAATATGAATTAAAGTGACCTACCTGGTATCAATTTTCTTGTGGTTCGGGTTTCTTGTTTAACGTTCCCACCTGTGAACCTTTGCGATGCAGGAATCCTTAGTTCATGGATTTCTGATTTTATTTTCTGTAATTCAACGGAAAACCTATTGCTTGTGGAAAAGAAAGTTGTAGTTTAGCAAAAAGTTATGTTTCATTTCAGAAACAACTTTCCATCTTCAAAACCTCAACACATGAAAACAGTTCTTAAATATCAAGCTACTACATTGGGAAAAGGCGGAACCGCAGAAACCAGTTCAAGACATTGAAGCAAAGCCAGAAGAACTACTTTGAGCTCCTCCACCATACCCTCCTCCGCCTCTACCAAAGGCAGACCTTCCACCAGAGCCCTGCAGGGATGAAATCGACTAAGAACGTACGAAAAGATAGATAATGCAGATCAAAGAGAAGTATCAACTAGATGCATTTTTAGTCATTCCAACAAGTAAATGGATATCAAACATATGTTTTAAAAAAATAATCTATTTATTAAGGCAACGTAGCAGTGGAGATATACAACAGCAGAAGTCGTAGAATCAGAGAATAATAGGGTAACGAGTAACGAAAACAAACGTAAACTTGTACAGAAAAAGAAAAATCATAGCTGACCTGAACATGGAGAAGAGTCAGCAGCGCAGAAACAATATTGGAGTAAAAAATAAACCTATTTTAAAATCATTCGAAATAGTCTTTTTTACGTTTTCATAATCTCGTTGTAGTTTTTTATTTTTGGAAACTAAAATAGAAATAACGCGGGCCAAACATGTTTTAATAAATAGATTATTGTTTTACGAAAACTAAAACAAAAAACAGGTAACAAAAATGGAACCAAATAGGATTAGGGGCCGTTTGGTTCCACTTCTGTTTTTCTGTTGTTTTTTTTAATTTTTATTTCTTATTTTTTGTTTCCATTTTTTCCTTAAAAAATAAAAACATGTTTGGTTGGCCAATAAAAAGTTGTATCACAAATATCTAAATATATATTGAAATCAACAATAATTAAAAGTCACAAAATAATTTCAGAATAAATCTTAATATAAATTTAGAAATTTACGAACATGTTTAATTCATATTACACATCAAAGATAATGGAAGACATAAAGTAAAAGGATAAAAACTCTAATGAATCCTTGATTTGAAAAGCAGGATTTTCTGGATGTTGTTCTTGATCTCACACTTTTGATTCACTTTTAATTATGGTTGATGCTATTTTTTTGTTATGCTTCCCGTTCTTATACAGTAGCAGCATGTATCAAATTTTCTCTATATTCGATTTAACAATGGACTGCTAATTTTTGTCGTACATCTAATTTTGCGAAATTGACAAATCAAACCAACAAATCTCGGGTAAGAGGAAGGGATATAAATTTTAGGCAACTTTCTCTAAGTATTTTTTACAAAATGGCCATTTTGTAACCTTGCGTTGTTCTAGTCCCAACGTGTACTTCATTTGGACTTTGTGTTTTTGTAACCTTGCGTTGTTCTAGTCCCAACGTGTACTTCATTTGGACTTTGTGTTTCCACTTGCATAGCCGTACGGGTTCAGTAACAAATAACATCAACCAATTATTCAATGTCTACTTTTCTTTATCGACAAATTTTGTAACGAGTGGAACGCAGGACAAAATTTAGGACCACACAGAAATTACTACCTCAAGAAACAAAATGAAATATGAAATAAAGCAAATCGAAAGAATGAAGAAATTCCATCTTCAAAAGTCAAAACCTCAAGTCTCAACACATGAAAACAGTTCTTAAATATCAAGCTACTACATTTGGAAAGATGGAACCACAGGAAGAAACCACTTCAAGACATTCAAGCAAAGCCAGAAGAACTACGTTGAGCTCCCCCACCATACCCTCCTCCACCTCTACCAAAGGCAGGCCTTCCACTAGAGGCCTGCAGGATAGCAAGGATGAAATCGACTAAGAACGTACGAAATACGTTTTGATAGTCTAGGTTCATCAAACCCTTCAGAAATGGATATGTATGTATATTAAACTGGTTCGGTTGAAAACTATAAAGTTCTTACAAGAAAGGTAAAAGGCGATTATTGTTTGTAGCTGTTGAGATTGTATGTATATATTAACTATTTCTGACGTTAGGTAGATAAAATTTGAACCGACTTCACCAGTTTTCCTTCCTTTTTTGTTTTTTTTCTCCCTCTCTCTCTTTGTCTCTCTCTCTCTCTCTCTCTCTGGAAGTAGATTCGATCAGTTCTAAATTTTGCATAATATTGACTAGAGAAAATGGACACCCCTTGAGAATTGCAAACCTAAAAAAAAAAAAAATTTGAACTCCAACATTAGGAGTCCCCACCCCCCGTGTCCTCGGGATTGGTGGAGGATGTAAATCGCGGGATGTGCCTCAACTGACCAGGGACTTAGGCTTACCCACTGATCTCACCATACAAGGGGCCCAAATATTAAAGATTGCCCCAAAAAAAAAAAATTTCTTTTTTGAGGATTGCAAACCTAAAATTCATGGTAGCTGGGGCTAAATTGTCCGTTTCCACTTTTCCATGAAGCGATACACAAGCAATTTAAGTCTTCACAATACGGAATACTTCTATACCATTTTGAATACTTCAATAGCCTAGCTATTTAATAATCTTCAATTGTAAAGTAAAGGTTATAAGCCAAAACGTATTTTTTAATTATAACTGTTAATCATATATTTATTATATTAATTTAATAACACAATATTATGCCTCATAAAATTATTGTTAATTAAATATAATTAAAAAATAAAGACCGCTAATAAATCAATTAAGTTTCGTAACATTTTTATATAATTATTTGTAATATAAAAATCACTAATAACTTTTAGGATATAAGCTGTTGTTATTGAAAGAGTTTATTCGAGAAATTATTATTGAAAGATTTAAAAACAATTTATCTGTTTATTTACTTTTAGAAATATTTGATTTGTCACTTTTGCTTCTTTATGCCCCACACGGTATGTCACGAACTTATCAACAAACCGTGCAACATTTTAGTATTATTAATTTTTAGAATATTCTATATTATTTTACATATATTGTGTATTTATTTACAACATTTTATATTTTTCTATAATTTTTTTTAATGTTATGCAGTGTTTCTTTCCTCTTTTAGAATTTTGATTAAAAATTTGATGACCCTTTGGGCCAAGCTCTTCGCGTGGGCTTTGCGGAGGACTTGATCCTCTGTTCCCTTTTCTCTGTACTAATTCTGTGTTTTTTCATCTAAACTATTTATTTATATGATCCTATATAAATAAATGGTTGAGATGAAAAGGCACAGAATTGTTACAGGAAATAGGAAAAGGGAACGGAAGATTTTATTTGGCTTTGCGGGACTTGACATTTAACGAGAAACAGTGAGTTAACGAGGCTGCTGTCAGAACCGTTAGCGGGAGATCTGAACCCACACGAATAATCCAGAAGCCCCGCCCCGGGCCTTATATAAGTAACTTGTTTCATGAGTATCCCATCCGCCAGAGTCTACTCAATCAGCTTGAAATTTGATTTGATAGACGAAATCACTCTCTGGAACTTGATTTGAATCTCTCTCGCTCTCTTGATCCTCGAGCTCTCATTTTCAGATTTTGTGAGGCAAGGCGGAAGTGCAGATGGCAGACGCTGAGACCTTCGCTTTCCAGGCTGAGATCAACCAGCTCTTGGGTATGATCATCAACACTTTCTACAGCAACAAAGAGATTTTCCTCCGAGAGCTCATCAGCAATTCCTCTGATGCAAGTCTCTGTTTTCTTCATTATCTTTTTTACGTGTGAACATGAATGTTTTTTTTGACTAAAGTTAGACATGTAAATGGGCCGGATTGGGCTGCTAAACCCTGCTGTTCTGATTTGACCAACACTTTTTAGGGTACCCTACGGGTCAAAATTGGCCCACTCAAATTAAAAATAAGCCGGGTTAAAATTGCTAGTTATTATTTAGTGCAGAGAAATTTGGAAGGAATAGGGCTAATTTTGGTGATATGTTGTTTGTGGATTAGGCTTTGGCCAGGATAAGCTTCGAGAGCTTAACGGACAACAGCAAACTCGATGCTCAGCCCGAATTATTCATCGGACTTGTTCCGGATAAGGCCCACAAGACGCTTTCTATAATTGACAGTGGTATTGGTATGACCAAACCAGGTAAGTAATTAGATTCTGTCTTTGAATCCTGTTATGTTTCTATTTGGTACTTGCATGAAAATTTTGAATTTGATCCTTAGTACAGCGATATTCTCTGCGAGACTTGGGAAATGCACTGGTTGAGCAGTACCAGCCTGCGCTCGCATTGTATTGATTGACAGGCGCTGACTTATGATTTGTTAATGATTACGTTGGGCAGATTTGGTGAACAATTTGGGTACGATTGCGAGGTCCGGATCCAAGGAGTTTGTGGAGGCACTGCAGGCTGGAGCTGATGTGAGCATGATTGGACAATTCGGTGTTGGTTTCTACTCTGCTTACCTTGTGGCGGAGAAGGTCGTCGTGACTACGAAACACGACGATGATGAGCAGTACATCTGGGAATCTCAAGCCGGCGGTTCCTTCACTGTTACAAGAGATGTTAACGGAGAGCAACTTGGCAGAGGAACTAAGATAACTCTATACCTTAAGGAAGACCAGGTAAACGATTTTGATGTTACAATTATGCACTTTTCTAATCATAGTAGATGAT
Source organism: Erythroxylum baracoense (assembly GCA_025629805.1). Classification (NCBI taxonomy): domain Eukaryota; kingdom Viridiplantae; phylum Streptophyta; class Magnoliopsida; order Malpighiales; family Erythroxylaceae; genus Erythroxylum; species Erythroxylum baracoense. The sequence goes on along the minus strand of JAOTAY010000007.1, from coordinate 29,013,356 downwards.
AAATGAAGTATTAACTATGGATGTTAATCGGCTGGGCCAAGCTCGGATTGCTCTTGGCCTGGCCTGGCCTGGTCTGGCCCTAGGCCACTGGTCTATGGCCAGAGTTATGGCTCAACAGGTCATAGGAGGCCGACCCGACCTAGCTCAACCTTCATTTTTTTAAATAAAAAATTTTCAAAATGACGTTTTTGACAAAACGATGTCATTTCGAAAGTAATAGCCAGGTCATGGGCTAAGCTTGGCCAACTTGTGGTCAGCTTGCGGCCTGCCTGTAGCCTAGCCAATCCGGGTCAAAAACAAGCAGGGTCAGGCCGACTTTGACATTCCTAGCATTAACTTGCAAAGTGCAAGTCTGTGCAACTTTAGATTCTTAACAGGATCTGTTTCTGTATCATACTATTCTTCAATTGCAGAATAACAATCACAAGATTCAAGTAAGACTTGCATTTTAAGTTTTCAGATTGTGAAATTTTCTTTACCAATAAACACATCCATTTTTTTTTCCACCATTTTGTTTCGAAGATTTAAGAGAAGACAAGAAAACAGATATCTTGATGGTATCTTGATTGAAATAGGTAGATTAGAAAACTGGTATGAAGATTTAGGCTTACTTGTATGATATTATCTTCACCTTCTTGATGAGTCTTGAATGCTTGAATGCTCAAAATACTATGAATTGGCTCTAATGCCATTGATGTTAGGAACTTTCTATCTTTCTATTGTCTTTTACCACAAAGGACTGGTGACACCTTGATTTGATTTTTCAAAATATAGAGTAGCAGAAAGCAAAGAATATAGTATTTAATTGGTTCGATAGCTTAAATGCTATCTCCATCTAAGGATCTCGTCACGGTGGTTCCACTAGCTTTAAAAAAGTGATTTTGTGTGTTGCTAAAGTACTTACTGAGAGTACCGGGGAGTTTTGAGAGAACTCTTGCAAGTTAAACCGTCGTTTTAATTTTTCTAGGTTGATTTCGTCATATAATTTTTCTAGTGTTTTAATATTGATCTATGGTTGTGGGTATTGATACAGCTTGAGTACTTGGAGGAGAGGAGGATCAAGGACCTTGTCAAGAAGCACTCCGAGTTTATCAGCTACCCTATCTATTTTTGGACTGAGAAAACTACAGAGAAGACTAAAAGTGACGATGAGAATGATGAGCCTACGAAAGAAGAAGAGGGAGGTGTTGAAGAGGTTGATGAGGATGAGAAAAAATCGAAGAAGAAAATCAAGGAGATCTCTAACGAGTGGCAACTTATCAACACGCAAGAGCCAATTTGGCTGAGAAAACCTGAAGAGATCACCAGGGAGGAATATGCGTCCTTCTACAAGAGCCTGACAAATGACTGGGAGGACCACCTCGCAGTCAAGCACTTCTCAGTTGAGGGTCAGCTGGAGTTCAAGGCCATTCTCTTTGTCCCGAAGAGAGCCCCATTCGAACTCTTTGACACTCGAAAGAAGATGAACAACATCAAGCTTTACGTAGGGAGGGTCTTCATTATGGACAACTGCGAGGAGCTCATCCCGGAGTACCTTGGATTTGTTAAAGGCGTTGTTGATTCT
>JAOTAY010000007.1:28954236-28985472 GCA_025629805.1 Erythroxylum baracoense | reverse complement strand
ATAAATTTAAAATTATAAATAATAAAATATTAAATTAAAATAAGAAAAATATAAATAAAATAAATTTAGTAAATAAATATTTTTAAAAAATACATTATTAGTAATATAAATTCAAATTATAAATATTAAATTGTTAAATTAAAATAAGAAAATATAAATAAAATAAATTTGTTAAATAAAATATTTCACCTTACTTAAATATTATTGGCAAAAACTTTCTTCTATTAATTAAGGGTATAATAGAAAATACTAAAATATCATGAGGTTATTATTGAAAGGTAAAATTTCTACCACATAAGCAGTTTCTTACCGCAACCTCCTTTCTGCTTATCTATTTCTGCGGTGATACTGTAGCTTTTTCTAACATGCGGTTATCGGCCGCAAATCCAAATATATAACTACGTTTGAAAACTGTGGTGGATAAGTACTTATCTCCACCGAATCGCAAACCAATCGCAGCCTGTATGTGTTCGTATCTTCACTTTATCAAGATCCAAACGCCCTGATTTGTAACCCTAAATTCTATCCTTCTCTTCTCCTCCTGATTTCGACGAGTATAGGGAAAGCTTGAGGCACTCTCACTCTGTCTCTCCCATGTAATGAAGGTTAAAATTTGATGAAGTTTGCGGTGCTTGTCTTGTGTTTTTAGTGGACTGTTTTGCCAATTTCGATCGTATGATTGTTTACATCTTAAAGTTGGTGGCTTTTTCTTAATGGGTTTTCGGATCTGATCTTTGTATAGGACCTTTTGGCTTTTCATGGTTGGAATCTGTATACTTTTATATAAAGTTGATTGTGAATTGGAGCTGTCGTTAATAAGTATTGGCACAGTTCTGATTACCGATTGGTTCTTTGTTCATTTGATCAGGGAAGTAAAGTAGGAGATCTTTTCTGGTGTTGCCTACTTGGGACGTATGAATTTCTCTGCTTTTAAATGCTTACCTTTTGGCTAGAATTGATTCTTAATCAGATATGAGTCACAGTTTGTGGGTTGTTAATCTTCTGGTGATTGTGATGTGGTCTTCAATTATTACGTGTATGGTAAAACTTCTAAATCAGAGGTATGACGGAAGATTGCTAAAACTTTTAATAAACTTAAGGGACTATCTAAACCATACCTAATTCGTTTATTTGTAGTTTGTAGATCTCACAAGATTTCATTTCAGTGACGTTTCATGTATTGATCTGATCTTTTACAAAATCGATCCCTTTTGATTGTATCGGAGCCTGATCTTACTATGGTAACCTGTGTAGCATGTTTTCGTTCGTGGCTTTCTATTTAATTTTTTTCTTTTGAAATCTTTCCTTTCAATTGCAGTGATGTTTTAGGCTTTTAGCTGTATGCAGTGATCACAAAAATGGAGTGTACGTCTATGTTTACTACTCTTTATCTTGTTCTGATCTGCTGATACTCATGACGTTGTCGCATTTCCAACTGCAGTAAAGGAAGGCCATGTGAGCTGCCTGAATCAGAATCCGATCGCTGCTGTTATTGCTTTGATTTGTTTGTTCAATATATTTTCTTAGTTATAATGAGTAAATGCAAGGGTTGTGGGAAGTTGGGAAGAATGGTGTCTAGGGATGGGTTTGTTAGTGGCTACCATGTTTCCCTTATGTTGTCCCCTGTCGTCTCTGTTTGGGATTGTATCGTTCGAAAGAAGAGGTATTCCTTCAGGCCCGAGTGGGTGTAGTCATTGATTTTCCTGGATTTGTTTGTTCTGATTACTGAAACTATGCAGTAAGTATTTAGTGTTGAACAGAAGACAGAGAAGGAAAAGAGAGACAAAATTATAGGAAAATGTTTAAATGTTAGAAAATATATTCTAGCATAGGTAGAAAGTTGATAAACAGATAGTAATCATAGTTGGCAGTTTCCATGGAGAGCATACCGTGCAATAAGGTGCAACCTGTTGTGAGAAAAGTTAAGAAGAAGCAGATGAAAGGTGAGCTGGACCATCTCAAACGGGCAGAGAAGAAGAAAAGGCGCTTAGAGAAAGCTCTTGCTGCGTCTGCAGCTATTCGATCTGAGCTTGAGAAGAAGAAAGAAAAGAAGATGGAAGAACAGCAGAGGCTTGATGAAGAAGGTGCTGCAATTGCAGAGGCTGTTGCTTTGCATGTGTTGCTTGGTGAGGACTCTGATGATTCGTGCAAATTTGCTTTAAACAAAGAAGTGTTCACCTCCTGGAACTGCAACAACGAAATTGAGCTCGTAATGGCCGAAGAGAAAGCATGCCTTCCTTACTGGGGCTGCACAAGGAGTTCACTTGAAAGAATTGCGTATGGAGCTGATCGTAAATGGGATGATATCCAAAATGGTGATTGGCCGTTTTCATATGGTTCTTTTAGAAAGGATTCGCATTCACCATACTTTGACGGTGGAAGTTGTGGGACTACAGAGTTCTCAGCTGGTCTTATTGCAGCTCAGGCTGTTTCATCCCTTAAGATAGCAGAGGAGGCCTGTGCTGATACAATTGTCTTCAATTGAATGCCAGGAGGGCTTCATAAGCAGTTTTTTGCTTTCTTTGCTGTGTCTTTAGTTTTCTTCAGAATAACACTATTGTATGTATTCCCAAGATCTCGTTGTCTTACTTGCATGTTTCTCCTGATCAAACAAATGTTGTACTTTGGTGCTTTCTGTTGCCTGTTGGTTTCTTTCAAATGCTCTTTGTATTCTTGTTCTGGTTGATTTTCACTATTGGAGCAACCTATAACATCCTTAGTGGGAAGTGGTACCTAGATGTTCTTAGTTATTTTATTTGAATTGTAAAACAAATAGCACTAATGTGCTTGTACATTGTGGCATTTGAAAACAGAACACTTAATATCATGTAAATCGCTGCATTAGTTACATGAAGTTAAGCCTATACCTGAAGGTTTCCTGCTACTTCAATGACTAACAATGCAATCTTCACGGCATAAAATTTCTCATCGCTTTCTTCCTTTGAAGTTAGTTAGAGCACAATTCAGACCAATATTAACTCATTTCCTCCTGGAAAGTGACACAGAACTTCTGACGTGGACACAAACATGATTAAAAGCTACTTATAGAATGCCACATTACAGATACCAAATATTATCAACAGTAATATCTGTTGTAAAGAGAACACTTCAAATCAATAGACTTTTGGATGCACTACGATCCTTTAGACAAACATTAATAAAGATTCGGTTGAAAGAACAAATGAGAATTTTACAGTTGATGCACAATGAATGATACTATTGGCTTTTCTATTATAAGGATTCAATCATGCCGTATCCAAAGATGCCAAAGAAAGTGAATTTTCTTTCACACCACATTCATCATTGATTCATGTAACAGTAGTAGTTCAGACAATTGTCATCGTGAATTTTGGCCAATTGGTAGATCCAATCTTTGATCTTGTTGCTCCTGAATAAGCACATCTTCGTACTTATTTTCAATATCTGAGCTACTTGATGGTTTGGCACCAGATGTAATCAGGTTCTTGAACCATGTAGCCTGAAATCTAGGGCTTCCTCTGTTTGAACCGCTAGGGGACTTCGGAGCTGAGCCATTGCTTGAAGCAACACCTAAAAGGAAGCGATATGCCACTTTACTTGCTGATACAATCTCTGTCTTAGCTTGTCTCAACTGTGATTAAACCACCCAAAGAAGTAAAAAGATGTTAATTGCCTCAACACAAATGTTGGAAAAGAAAAGATGAAATCCCAAATATGCTAATCAAAATTTATTAGTGACAAGAAATGGTAAGTGCTGATGATGGATACAATAAAACATTTGCCCAAAGGAGATAAAATTCAAACAGAAAACATTCAATTCAAAAATAAGTAGTCATTATGTAGGACAATGATCAATACATTTTGACTGCTAGTAATGAGTAAATGCTGATCAAGTATAACATACAGGAACAAAAGAGAGCATCTCACCCTTATTGCTGTGTTTCCTGCTACTTCCATAGCAGCATCACCAGCATTAGCAAAGCGATTAACCCAACCTGTTAATAGTACCAGTGAAACACACATTCCAATAGAACAACATTGCTAAGACTATAACTTCAAATCACATCAGAAACTAGAATATACATGCACCTTGACCGACAGAACATCCTGTTTATAATTCATAATTGAGGCATTCTCACAAAGAAAAATGGTTCTTTGTGAAATAAGGTACCTGGAAGTTTTGGCACACCAAGCCTCTCACAGAACTCATCGCAGAAGTGATTGCAGTTCTTAGCTAACAAGTCGTATGAATTTCCAGGCCATTCTCTACTCAGCTCTCGCAAGATCTGATTTACCTTAAAGATCGAGAAGTTTGTTCTTCCTAGAACAATGCTCTCACGATATGTATACATCGGATTCCTTTCAGAAGGACAACTGAAAACTCCAGTTCCGTGATCACAAAATCCAAATGACCATTCATCATCTCCATATACCTACAAAATATATAGCGTAATCTATTAAACTAGGCATTCAAAGGCAAAAAGTGCGAATTTTGACCAATTTCGACGAAGTACACAAAATTATATAAGGAACACCATCTTCGTCCTCTTTCTTTCATGTAAATGTCTCTTTCTAGAACCAAGCATTTCCTAGTTTTGGCCAACATTCAGCGATTGGGTGGCATATTTAACATCAAAACCATGAAAACCGCAAAAGCAAGACTGACATGAGAATCAGTAACAAACTCCCGGATCTACCCAAGTAACAAGATTCTACTATTAATTAAAGGCGCGCATTTCCGAGTCAAAAGACTCCATCTTGAAGAAAATAGCCGTTAATAGCCACAAATACAAACCCAAAATGACCTCATCCAACCAACACTGGCAAATCAATCCAGATAGAAATCAAACAGAAGCAAGTACGACGAAGACGACGACGACAACAACAACCTGAACAGCGCTATGGAATATGCCACCCAGACCTATCCCGTCCTTGAAGATCTTGTTGATATTCATGATTGTGTTGTTCGTCTTCTCCGACCCACTATTCGTCACATCGTATATATGCAACGTAACCTCCGTCATTTTCACCCAAACCACAGAAACAAAAAAACTAAACCCAACTCTTAACCCCAAACGAAAATTCAAATCATGTTCTCCTCCACTCAACTCCCTCTCGCTCCAACACTCTGAACAACCACTCCAGAGCGCGAAGAAGGATGCTTCAAACTTCGAACTTCAAACTCTACCTTTAACTGTGATTTGATTTCGAAACTTTCATTTCAATTTCAAATCCTATTCTTCTCCGAATTGCTTTTTCAAAAAAAAACTGCTTGCACTTCCATTTCGAAGCCACTAGAAATGATTAACGGTTTGGGGTCAATTTGTGAATTATAAGATCTTTGAGGGCAAAGAGGAAAGGAATATCGGTCACTTTTTGACAACTGGCCGACATTATCAGGAACATGGTTCTATGAATTATGATTAGACCCAGTTGGATACTGGTCCCCATCCCACATCAGCCCACCCGTGATTATTTAAGTTGACCGACAGGTCTCAAATGACTATACTGCCCTCGCTTTGTCCGATTAATTGTTTATTTAAATCTCAAATCGTTCCGTCCCGTCCCGCCTAACTCCTAAGGTATGGGGGGATTAAAATATGAGTTTGGTTCTTCCACCCAAAAACCCTATTCCACTCTATTCAACGGCAGAAGTGATGTCGTTTGACAAATTAGATATGAGTTTAAAAACTATCACAATCCTTAAAATAACGTTATTTTAAATATTGGAAAGAGTTAAATATTACATATTTTGTTACGTGCGATTCGATGCAATGATTAATAATTAAACGAGTCATGTTTAAAGGGATCAGATTTTTTGTTTCGGTTATGATATTTTTATTATATTTTATTAAATCTCATTCATATATTTATGTAGATCTCACGTCAATGTATAAATTAGATTTAATGTAACCGATTTGATATGTTATTTAAAGTTTACAAATTGTTGCATAATAGGTCAAATATGAAGATATCATTAATAGCATTTTATGTAATAAAAGAAATCACAATGCTCCCCTTAATATCAACGTTAAAAAATCTAATCAGTTCGACTGATTTAATAATAAAAATCTTAAATTTTTTAATTTTTTAGTTCGGTTTTTAACTTTTCGTCTCGATTTATTTTAATATCTCTTGTTTTTTAAAACTAATCAATTTATTAATTAATCAGTCAATTTTTTAAATTAATAAATACTTATAAACTAAAATTAATTAATTAATTTTTATTTAACAATTTTTTAATTAAACTTCATATTTTTGATAAGTAACGGTAAACTTTTTCAATTATATTTTAAATTATTTAATTTTATTTAATCTTTAGCAGATTTTACCACCTTCTAATACCGATTAAATCTTTTAAACTTTAAATATTTTTAAATAATGTTATATTACTATAATTTTTTTAAAAATATTGTTTCAAATTTATTTTTCTTAAATTATATATTAAATCGATATTATTTATAAAAAGTTAAATTAAAATAATATTATATTTAAAAGAAGGTCCAGTCCGATTTTCTAAATTCGAATTTAATAAGGTGGGAAAAAGTGAAAGCAAGCGGGCAGTATAAGTGCAGTGCTGGTCCTACCTGATAATGAGACCCACTAAACACTCCTCACGTACTCGCAACTTAGTTGGCAGACCCCAGTCCCACCTTTTATCAACCAAAAATATTAAAATAAATTGAATTAAAAAATTAAAAATTGACTTGTTCAAAATTAATCAGTGCTCAAGATGAAAACAGACAAGGAAACATACAAAAGGACCTTTTGATCCGAGACAAATGGGAGTGTGTATCTCAGAAGTTGTAAGTTTGGAGATCAGAATGTTAGTCTTTGTTTATTTGCCTTAATCATATGGAATCAGGATTGTGCAGGGAAGATTAAGCTTAAAACTTGCAGGATGAAGTGTTAAAAGCTTGTATAATCGTCTAGATCCAAACTTCGGAGCTCATATTGGTCATGCTTGAGAACAGGAAGTAAATCTATGAGATTTAGTCGTCCGTCGTTCTTCGGTAGCTCAATGATAAAATGGTCAGCTATTAACTGACTGGTTGTAGGATTCGGTTCTGTTCAGTTCTCAGAACATTGGACATGCTGAAGGCTACAAAAGAAAGTATCTAAGCAGTTCAGCAAGTGATAGGAATAGTCTTGTCCCTGTTAGTTATAGCAAGACTATAGCAGGAATTTTACATCTGCAGAAATTGAAGAGAGTCTTGAGAAAATTTACACCAGCTGATAGGTCAGATCGTACTCAATATCAAATCAAGATAATCAGATACAAAGGTAGATCAAAAACAAAAGGAAAAACAAGGGAAATCAGACAGTAAAACCAGTTTAAATTTATGCTCTTGTAGTGTATGCTGTTAACAAATTTCTTTCAGTACATCTGAAGGAAATCCTAGCAACGAACGTCGCCAACCCGTGTCAAAGCAACAGTAAAAGAACTATCTTCCATCATTGTTTATTAGCTGGGAAAAGACTTGGGTGGTTGATATGTCTGAGCTGCTAACATTCAAATGATTATCTCTTTCAGACTGTGTGCTGCTATATGGAACACCAGGAGTTACTCTAGACCTTGGCAGGTCATTTGTATTCATGTTGCTGTCTTCGTGTGGTTCTATTGGTGCTCCAGATTCCTGAAGCTGTAGTATGTACTCCAAATTCCACAGTACATCACCCATAGTTGGCCTATCGACACCATAATCAGCCAAGCATTTTTCAGCCGTTTCTCCAAACTTCTTCAAAGAGTTAGCTTTAAGCTGTCCCACTAGATTTGGATCAATGATCTTGTCAAGCATTCCCTTCTTCTGCCATTGCATTGCCCATTCAGCTAAATTCACCTGCTCCCTAGCAAGTAATGGATCAACAGCAGGTCTTGCACATAGAACTTCAAAAAGCACAACTCCAAATGAGTAAACGTCTGATTTATCTGTAAGTTGCTGTCTTCGAAAGTACTCGGGATCAAGATAACCAAAACTACCTTTCACACCAGTACTTACATGGGTCTCATCAAGGCATGGACCTGATCTTGAGAGACCAAAATCAGCAACTTTAGCCCCGTAGTTTTCGTCCAGCAAAATGTTTGTAGACTTAATGTCACGGTGGATGATACCTTGTGTGGAGCCCGTATGAAGGTAGTGAAGGCCCCTGGCTGCACCAATGCAAATTTCAAGCCTTTGCTTCCAAGATAATGGTGGATGACTTGAACTGTATAAATGATTCTTCAACGGTCCTTTTTCCATGTACTCATAAACCAGTATCATTTCTGACTGCTCTTCACAAAACCCAACAAGTGAAACAAGATGCCGGTGGCGTATCTTGGACAAAACTGTTATTTCAGTCTGGAATTCTGGAAGCCCCTGCCTAGATCCTGGAACACCCCTTTTTATAGCAACCTTTGTGTTGTCTTTGAGAACTCCTTTGTACACCATACCAAATCCACCTGAACCAATAATCAGATTTTGGTCAAAGTTGTTAGTTGCAGATTGTATCTCAGCAAAGGGTATCCTCAAGCTGTGTGATCCATTTGGACCGGGAGATGTATTGATAGTTACTTCAGACATTCTACTTCGTGAACTGCCCCCGAATACACGGAGAGGAGTCCAGCCAGCACTCTCCGAACGCCTTGTTTTTGACTGCTTCTTCTTCTTTTTCTTGCATGTACATGCAAACAGGACAAGTAGAACCAATGACAATACAACTATACCTCCAATGATTGGACCAACAATAATCCAAATGCTTTTCTTCTTAGAACCCTTTTGTGAAGCTGGAACCATCTTCATTATCTCCACCCCATTCAAAATAGCGTTGATTTTCACTGTACTACTAAGGTCAGAAAGTCCAATACTTACACTTATGGATCCTGAATCATCAGAAGCAGCAACAAAGTCTATGTAAACGGGAGATGAGAGCAAGTGGAATGTCAGTGCCGACAAATCAACATCTTTATATGCAGTGTTGTTGTTTATAAACACGTCAAAGTACAACTGATTAAGTGAATTGCTAATTATGTCACAGAAATGGAGCCGAACAAAATGCGAGCTGCCACCCAAACCACCTACTGGGAATTTCCAGGTGACGTTGAATCTTGCATTAGGGTTGATGATGTCCCTATTCATCTCCTGGGCAGTCATGTAGACATTGTCAGGGGCAATTTCTCTGGTCGCACCACCACTCTGGTAATTAGGAGTATGTGTAGTCGCAACACGTTTGGCAGCAGATTTTATAACGAGAAAATCATCATCAGGAATCCAAGTTCTCCACAACGTGTCATTGAAAGGTGTCAAAGTTGAACCTCCAACATTAATCCTGTGAATTGTCTCAAGAACATTAGATGTAACATTCCTAATATCTTCAATTCCATTTTCCGTAACCAACCTAGTTCCTTGATCTATAATAAGGTCCCCAGGAGCTGAAAATAGCTCAATCCCACTAACAAACGCATAACCTTCATCAACCTGAGGACTAAACAGAATCTCCACCATTTCACTATCTACTTTTAGTATATACTCTTTGACTACAAGAACTTGCGTACTAAAATCACTCAGTATCGTGTACCCATCAAATGCAACACTAAACTTAGCGGTCAACAAATTAAAACCTTCTGCTACAAACGGCGAGAAATGAAAACGTACCAAATGAGTCCCATTTCTCTTGATACTAAACTTGTACCCCGAAGCTTTAGTGAAAACTCTTGCTGTATGATACAAAGTGAGTGAATTTGCAGATGGGTTCTTGTTAGTTACTGAAACGGACTGATCAGATGAGATAAAATCTGACCCTGGTTTGACGGAATCAGCTAGAAAATTTCGGTTGTCGACGGAAACACTGGTGGTCGAGCCACAATTTAGAAGATAGTTGTCCAGGGGAGTAAAGGAAGTAGAGCTGAAAGAGATAAACGAGAGGAGAGTCAGTGAAAGAAAGTAGAGTCTTTTGGATGCCATGAAAGAGGCTCTCACAACTCTTCAGAGAAGCTTTCGAGATGATAAGTAAATGTTTAGTGGACTACAGTCACTGCCAAGAAAAAAGGGTCATTTGGGTTTGACTCTGTAAGGAAGCTTGGTTTTTCCTTAAAAGTACAGTGGAGGGACTCTGAATTCGGCCTAGACAGTGCAAGTTTTCTAATCATTGTCTCTTGCGATGAGATCAACCGTTCACATTTAGTGGATAACAATGGAGGTCAGGCTGTTGCCCATTATAGAATGAGCAAAGCAAATTGCTTATGCCCTGTTTGTTTGTTGATTGATGGTGTAAAGGATCAAGAATCTTAATTACAAACACCCAAAAGCTCCTGTTTTTTTCTTGCCTATGTTGTTGGATTGGACTAGGAATAGAAACAACCTTTCAATCCAAGCTCATTCTGGTAGTTGAAACCCATGTGATCCCAAAACCCAACGTTACTTACACATATCCGCAACAGGAAACACAAATCACTACATAACCCTATCTGTGTAAGCATATGATCAACCACCATTACACTATCACTCATCTACACTAGGTGAAATAGTTATGCCTACTAGCCTATTCAACCAACCTCAAAAGCTACATCTTACATTTTCAATCAAAACCCACAAATATTCTATACATAAATTACTAATATTTACCAGAAATAGGCTAAAGGTAGAATCAATCCTCGTTTTAAAAGATTATTATGTGATTTTATCATGATATTTTCAAACCTGAACCTCAGCGATGGAAAAGGAAACTTAGGATATGCTAATCTGATTCGTTTTCCATTTTCATGACATAAGGTGGGTGCTGTATTAATCTGGTCACTTATTTTTTAACGGGACAGGTCTGAACACTCAACTCAGTTTTCAATCTCCAGGACAAAAAATTGTGAAGATTAGTATAGGTGCAGTGTGTGTTGGCATTTCTTCGTTAGTTTGTACGATTTTTGGTGTGTTTCAGTTGTCAAAAGAATCAAGCCTTTGACATTTGACAGTATAAGATTGCCTTGAAGGTAAGATAATGGACTATTTTTAGTAAAGTGGGACAGGTGTTCTTTTATGAATAGGTTTGAGTTTCTTGAGAAGAGGTGGGCTTACATCACCATACATCAAATTTGGCCCCATTATCCAATATATGATAATTATATAAATTACTTTTAAAATTTTATATATAAATATTTAGGCTTGGTAAAATTTCGTTCGAATTGATAATTCGATTATGTCTGATTTAGAAAAAATTAGATACGGGTTAAAAAATTTTGACCGAATTTAAACTGAGTTGATCGATTTTTGTCTGAATTAAAATTAAATCTAGATTCGGATTGACCTAATCAGACAAAATGTCCGAATTTTTAAAAATGGTCAGCACCAAACACTTAAAATCAATTAAAATTGTCCGATCCGAATTTTAAAAAGGCAAAAAAAATCATTGTTTCAAAATTTGGCGAAGAAAATTTTTTACGTAATTTTAAATTTTGATTTGAAATGCACTTTTTTCTTTTTTGCCATTTTTTCTTTGTGGCAAGAGATGGGAAGAAGGTGGTGTAATTTAATGGCCCTTTGTTATTAGTTAAAATAAGACAAATTGGTTCCGAATCGGGTTAGGTATTTTCCAATCAGGTTCAGTTCCGAATCAACTTAGTAAAAAAATTGATTTCAAATCAGTTTAAAGTCATGAAATTTTTACTTTTGTCTGAATTATCCAGAACCGGTTTTGTTTGAAACTAATTTTTTGTCAACCCTATAAATATTCATTAGTTTAAATCTTAACCTTCAATATTTATGTTGTTTATAGAACATCATCTTCTTAATTTTTTCATAATAAAATTTTATCATTATTGTATATTAATTATTATTATTAAGGTAAAAGATATAAAAACTATTTAAATTTTTGAATATTTAAATTATTAAAAAATTCCTTCTAAGATTTCGGTTTAGAAAACTCTTTTTTTATACTTTGATTAAAAAATAACAAGGTATACACAGTATGAACATCACTTGCATCAATCAGATAGTATTACACGAGATCAGATCTTCTGTATCAATTATAGTGTTCCTATCATGTTTCATTCAATCTCATCCATATATTTACGTGAACCTTACATAAATGTATGGATAAGATTTAATAGAATATGATTGGAACAGAGCAAGTGGAACAGAGGATTTGATAGATACTTACATGAACATTCAATATAATTCTTAAGTTTGAATGCAACCAATTAAATATCGTCAAAACTAATAGATTATTATAATTATTTTAAATTATTAATTTAATCGAATTTAATTGATTCAAGTTGGTTTAAGAATCAAATTGATTTACCATTTTAGTGACAATTAATCGGTTCATGTCTGATGTTTATACTATGTGCATTTTATTATTATTTTTAATTAAAATCTATGAGATGGGGTTTTCGTGAAAAAATAAAATAAAAAAATCGAGAATTTTAAGGATTAAGTGGCATTTCTAAAGTTTTTTATACTATAAAAAAGTTTATATATTTTTATAAACAAAATAATATCGTTTTGATCATATGTTGGGTCTAAGGTTAGTTTGAGCCTAAACCTATAAACCAATCGATCGAAAACACCTTAGTTTATTGCCATTCATACCTAATCATTTAAAAGTTTACATGTACTAACCTAAAAAAGCATATTAAACAACTTGTTAAAAGTTAATTTATATTCAAATTAACAAAAAATCAAGATAAAATCATAAATTAAAAATGATTTTTAATCATAACATTATTTTATACGCATTTAAAAAATAATAGTTAATAGTTTTATCCAAATAAAAAATATACATATGCATATACATATACATATACATATATTTGTGTGTATGTGTATGTATAAATGCTTTACAAATCGAGCCAATTTAACCAGTTTAACAGTAAAAATCTTGAACTAGTTAATTTTTGGTTCAAATTTTAATTTTCCAATTCGATTTAGTTTAATAAACTTTGTTGTTTAATCAGAAAGTTTGCTTAAATTAATTAGTTTTTATAAATAAAAATAAATCAATTAATTTTTATTTAATAATATTTTTAATTAAAATTTAAAATTTTCAATTAGGATAATCTTCTTTGACCATTTTTTAAATTATTTAATTTTGTTTAATCTTAACCGATTCTATAATTATCTTTTAAAAATTCAATCTTTTATTATGGGTTTAACTTTCGATTCAATTTTAAAATATTAATATACATTTTTTTTGAAAAGTAAATATTAATATGCATTACTCTAAGATCAGTTGTGACATTTTCTATGTCGTTTTGGATTTAGACCAATATGGAATTGGGCTGTTATTGGACCAAAGAAAATGGGCTTCAAGAACACTGCCGGAAATAGCAATAGTATGAAATGATTGTTTGCGAGAGTAGTTGACTAAGACCGCAGTTATCAAGTTCCAGTCTTTCAGTTTCCTTTTTCGGAGTGAGCTCGCCGGATGTTCACCGTCAACGACATCAAAACTTCCCTTTTCGCATTCACCTCAGTTGAACCTGCCAACGCTGCAAAGTTCACGTCTCGGAAATGGTATTTCAGTCTCACCAGTCGCCGTAACCGCTAACTACCCAACCATTCAACGGTCACCATTTTCATTTGCTTGTGCTCCTGTTACAATTCTCTGCCCTCGGTTATGTCCTGAAGATCCTGTTTTAGCCAACCAAAGCTCCTTACTTTGTCATTTCCTGTTGATAGAGTTTATGTTTTTAGTTTCTTAAAATTTGTGTCCGATCATCGCAGGTCGGCGAAGAACATGATTGGAACTTGGAAGTTCATCAAGTGGTATTGAATTGAAGCTCGTTGACATTGAAACTTGGTAAGTGAAATGTAATCTTCTTCAAATTCCCAAGCAGACTCGAGGGTTGACCATGAGACCATTTATCTGTTTCATTTTCACATATTAAATGTAATTTTTTAATGTTTAAAATATTATAAAATTGAATAAAAATTTAAGAAAATTAAAGAATTTAAAATATGATTAAAAGAAATTATTTTTATATATAGAATAATTCAAATTTTGACTTAAAAATTTTATTAAATAAAAATTAATTGATGTATTATAATTTATTAGAACTTATTAATTTACAAAATTAACTAATTAATTAATAAATTGATTTGTTTTTAACAATATAAGTTATTAAAATAAATTAAACAGAAAAGTTAAATATCAAACTGAAATATTGAGCTTTTCAAAACTTTTACGATATAATCAATTCAATTTTTTAATCATTAAATTTAAATAAGCACAATTTATGAATATTATATTTCTAATAAATCATTTAATGCGATAAGTAAGTATGAACATCCGACCAAGCTCAATCAAGTTCGAGTTTGATAAACCCTAACCATGGTTTAATCGAAAGCGACCAAATCACCAAACAGCATATTTTTTTTTATTCTTTTTTAAAAAGTAAGAAATCATTTAGGCCGACCCTACCTAGCTTGTACCTGTTGGGTTACTGACCAATCAACCCTTCAATGAATTAGTCTGTCGTCATCCCCTCGTGATAAGAAGATTCGAACTTTGATATAAAGTTAATGGTCAAAATTAGTTCCACTTACCTAATCAATTTGGACCTCTTGTTTTTAGGAGATTGGTTTTCTATTATAAATTGTACTTGCAGAATCTCATAACAAAGTAAAAGATGTTAAACTTCAATCCTCTGTTACAATTATTTTATTCCAAATTTATTTTATTAAATTTTATTTATATATTTATGTGAAGTTCACGTAAATATATAGATACGATTTAATACAACCTGATAAGAATATCGTAATCAAAATAGGAAATTTAATCCGTGAAACTTTGTAGAGAATATGAGTTCGTCTTGCATTGAAATGTGTTATCTTTTACTTTTTTTTTATGTCACCTTTTAATTTTTGGGTTGGAAATCTGATCTCGTTATTGTTTTATTTTTGTGTCACTTAATCTTATCTATATATTTATGTAGATCTTATATAAATACGTAGATGAGATTTAATAGAATAGGGTAATAACTAATTAATCAGAACAAAAAATTCGGTCCCCGGTCCTTTCTTATCTTAGCCATTATCATATGCTTGAATCCTTTGTGATTAGGATATAATGTAGAGAAGTTCCTGCCAATTGATTTACAAAATTTCATGGCAGGAGTTAATAATATATCAAGTCCATGTTGTCTTTTGCATAGACTATGAACTATTTCTTGGAGTGGAATGAGAAAAAAAAAAGAAGAGTAGTTTTTCACGTTTTCTACAATTTAAGAAACTTTTAAGTTTTTAAATATTTGAAAATTTGTTGTAATTTTTAATTTTTTAATATTATTTTATTTTGATTAAAAATAATAATAATTATTATTATTCATACAACAATTCAATCTAATTTTTAAATTTAAATTTAATTAATTAATATTTATTATAATTATCTTAAATTATTAATTTAAATATAATTTAATTTATTTAAATTAAATTTAAGAGTTAAATTAAGATTATATTAGTTATATATAATGTTTATAATATACATGTTTCATTATTATTTTTATAAAAAAATAAGAACAAGTTTTAAAAAATTTTAAAAAAATTTTGGGTTGCCTATGAGATGTCTTAGGCGGGTCCCAATTATATGAAAGTATCTTTAAACCATCCATATTTAAACTAATTTCCGCTTGAGCAGGGTAGGTTCTTTGCGAGAGGCAAAGTTCTAACTTAAAATTTTAAATAATTGCATACATGAAGGGGGGTTTGATCCACGACCTTACTTAAGTCAGGAGAGCCTCTTCCTAGCTAACCCGAGGTTGTTTAAATTTTTTAAATCACGGGTATTGAATACTGTTGACCCTTGAACCGTGTCATGACCAACTTCTTGAGAAAAAATGAAACGTAGGCTGGCAGACACTTATTTTGTCTTCTTCTTATTTTTTCGTATACAATTACAGGCGGACTGGCGGAGATAAAAGTATTCACTAATCAAGAGAAGTCCCCGTCGTTAGCTCCATAAACAAAGGCAGTAGACAAGGAGAGATGGTTTCAGGAGCTGAAAGTGGTGATACAAATGGAGCAACTCTTTTCCAGTCGATTCGATCAGGAATAAAGCTGTTTGTAACAGTAATCTTTCTTGGGTACTTGATCATCTGGTTGATGATGCCTATGCGCATATATTATCGACACTGGTTTCCTAAGATTAGTGCGAAAACAAAGTCCACATTCTTGGGAGGAGAAGGTTCAGTTCCTGTTCCTGTTCTTAGTTCCCAGTTCCCATTAATCTCTATTTTCAGAACCTGAAGAGGCGAGTGAATAAGTTCTGTGATGCTGTTCTACAGGTTCGTACTTGTTAATCTATACTTTCCCTGTCCTCCTCATAGCTACACTGGCCTGTATATACCTCCATCTGGGAAAGAAAATTCCTGACGATAGCTTCAGGTAAAGTACTGCTACTGCTCTAAAACTTGTGTGCTCTATATGATCAGTCTCTTGTAATCTGACTATGTTTTCATGGACACAGCAAGAATGGTGCTTCAGGTTCAGGTTTTGGGTGGTGGAAACGAACGGCGGTCGTGAAAGGTCCCCTTGGAATCGTGTCCTGGATAGAGCTGACGTTTCTTGGCATGTTTGTGGGGTTACTAATGTGGACCTTAGCTTGTTACTTGCATGGAATGTTTGAAACTAGCGTCCAAGACTCTGAACGCGAAAGATTACAAGTGTAAAATTATCCTCACAGGCTGTCTTCCTCCTCCATACATTGCCTATCTTTTATAGATTCCACAGTCCCACCATTTTTGACCTGGAAGCAACCTGTTTTGTCTTTTTGAGTATTATGTTCAAAGTCCTCGTTTATGTTTCTATGACCTTGACTATTTTGTTCAGGTGGGAGTATAAATTGGAATGTGTAGGACTGACTTTGGGCCTTGTGGGATACGTAAGTATGGCTCTACTCTTCTTCCCAGTTACCAGACTATCGTCCATATTGCAGTTTCTGGGCCTGACCTCAGAGTCAAGCATCAAGTACCATATCTGGATGGGCCACATATGCATGATTCTGTTCACTGCTCATGGCCTCTGTTACATTTTCTTTTGGGCCAAAACCCATCAAATATCAGAGGTAAACTTTTTATTTTCCTTCAACTGTTTTATTCATTATCCTGTTGGATTTAAAGCCCTCTAAGGGATGGTCGAGTTGGTGGAGTGAGAGACATGGGGTCAAAAGATCCTGTATTCGAATTCCCCTACCTATACTCTCTTTCGATCGAGCCTGTTGTATAAGGCTTGCCTGGTGTGGAGTATCCGGTTGGCGTGATTTGCAGACTATTGCGTCAATCCAAAAATTTATCCGATGCGCATCCAAATGATAGTGATTGCGGGTTCCTCCGTTTCAAAAAAAAAACTTGGATTTAAAATTCAAAGTTGGATTGGATTTAAGATCCAAACTTGAGTTAGATCATATTTGACCTAAAGATCAATCAAGATTTAATTCAAATTTGATTCTTATCATATATGAATATTTAAATTTGACCAAATTAAGTTTGATTTGTTGACTTTTGATTGGATAGAGATGAAATAATTTGTCATCTCTTATTGAAGAAGGATTAATGTTATAGTGGTCAAACTAAGTTAAACATGTGAAAATACCTCAAAATCAAACCCAAAATGAAAAATTTTATATTCCCCAGAAGTCAACAATGGTAAATTCTTATTTTCGCTTTCTTGGATATTCCATCACTAGATTTTGAGTTAGATCTAGTGTTCTAAATCTAATCTGATCTTATTTTGCATGTCTAACTTACTCCAAGTTGACTGCATTCCAATTTCTCAAAGAAGAAACTTAAGAAGTTGGTTTTGTGTTTTCACTTGGCAGATGCTCAAATGGGACAAGTTCTTTATTTCAAACGTTGCAGGAGAAATTTCTCTGCTTGCAGGATTGATCATGTGGCCTACAAGCCTGAAACAATTCAGAAGAAAAATATTTGAGCTCTTCCTCTACACTCACTACTTCTACATTCTCTTTGTTGTGTTCTTCGTGTTCCATGTTGGCTTCTATGGTTCTTGCATCATCCTTCCTGGTTTCTATCTCTTTTTAATAGATCGATTCTTGAGACTGTTACAATCTCAACAGAAAGTACGCCTAGTCTTTGCGCGAGTTTTGTCATGCGAAAGTGTAGAACTCAATATTTCCAAGCTTCCAGGTGAGTTTTTGATCCATTTTAATGGGGTAGTGGCTAAATTCCATTGTCTGAACATCATTGTTTGTTCTGCAAGGATTGAGCTACACTCCTATGAGCAGTATATTCATAAATGTGCCTAGCATTTCCAGGCTACAATGGCATCCCTTTACAATTACCTCCAACAGCAACACAGATCCTGACAAGCTAAGCATAATCATAAAAAGTGAAGGAAGTTGGTCATCAGAATTATACAAGATCCTGTCGTCCCCTTCACCAATCGATCGCCTGGAGCTCTCTGTCGAAGGACCCTATGGACCACATTCAACCCATTTCATGAGGTGCGTATATGCTACAGAACCAAACAGAGTCTTATCTTTCCATTTTCAACCGTGAAATGTCAGAACATTCCCGGACAGGACTAACTTTTGTGGAACATGAAAGGTGTTACAATCTTAAAAATATAGAAAAAGGAAGTGTTTTTATTGAATATAAGAGGGAAATCTGTGACAGGCACGACATGCTTGTAATGGTGTGTGGAGGCAGTGGCATAACTCCATTCATATCAATCATCAGAGAAGTCATTTTTGCGGCCAACAGAAAACCTGACAGGACCATCCCAAGAATTCTCCTGATTTGTGCTTTCAGGAAATACGTGGACCTCACCGTTCTTGAGCTCATCCTCCCAATTTCAAGCACCAAACTTGACATATCTCGTTTGCAGATACAAATCGAAGCTTACATAACCAGAGAGAAAGAGATCAATACAAGTCAGCAGTTGGCCTCCAGAACCATATGGTTCAAGCCAGCTTCTTCTGATGCACCAGTTCGTTCAATTCTTGGCCATAACGGTTGGCTCTGGCTTGGAGCAATAATTTCAGCTTCTTTCATCATCTTCTTGCTTATCATTGGCATTCTGATCCGATGTTACATATACCCTATTGACCATAACACCGATACCATATATCCTGCTGTTCCAAAATCTGTTCTGAACATGGTGGCTATATGTTCGTCCATAGTGATAACTGCTTCTGTGGCATTTATTTGGAACAAGAAGCAGATGGCAAGTGAAATTAAACAAATTAAGGATATGGGTTCACAACCATTAAACACACAGAAGGATTTGGAGAACATGGGAGATTTCCAGTCCCTTTTACAGGTCACAAATGTGCAATTCGGCGGAAGACCAAATCTGAAAGGTGAACGTGCATCTATCCCACCTGCACTTGATCCTATATGTTCTAAAAGTCTAAATTCTGACATTTATTTCTCCACTGAATCTTATGCAGATAGATTGATGAAGTGTGAGGGAAAGAGTGTGGGAGTTCTAGTAAGTGGACCAAAAGGAATGAGGCAAGATGTTGCTAAAATTTGTTCATCTGATGCATCAGGAAATCTCCATTTCGAGTCCATAAGCTTCAGTTGGTGAGGGGCAGATAAAAAGTGCTAGACTCCAGGTTCTATTACGCTATACCTGGACAGGACCTTAATGTATAGTCATATTTATTCTTGCTTATAATAACCCTATCACTTTTGTCATATGATTCACTATATATTTTCCAAGATAGACAAGAGATGATGAAACCAAATTGTCCATTTCGTTAGAATTCCCGGTTTCCAACTTACCACCAAGGTTTCAGGACATTTATTTTACCATGCTGCGACCTGCAGTTCAGCAGAAGCTAGAAATGGTAGAAACCACATAAACTAAAACATGACACACAGAAAAACCTTGATGATCTCTATTTATATGTTATATATGAAGCACCTCAGCTAGACATTACAACAGCAGGTGTTGGCTGGGTGAAGATGATAACAATGGAAAAAAACAAGGATATGAAACAGATACAAAAAATTGAAGCAACTTCTAACTTCTTAATGCAAAAATTCCTAAGCAAGTCAAAAGGGGTGAGAAGATAAACAATTAGTAACTCCTATACACTACGTAAAACCCATCATGTGTAATCAACGAATTTGAAGGTTGCCCTCTTTGTTGAGATATCACAGCACAAGGTAAGCACCATGTGACTTAATCTGTACACTTTCTGTCACTTAAAAAAAAAAAACCTATTCTTTATGAACTCTCCTAAGTGCATCTCTAGTTCTATCAGTTATCCTGCAGCAGTTAGCATAATCATGACTCATTAGCTACAAAATAATCTTTTATGTTACCGAAATCCAGCACCGTCCGTGTCATATCGCCCCACCCAATGAAACATCTCATAACTTTTTGTTACGTCTATTTCCATCATCTCCACCTTTCACATTCAACTTACCTACCACCATCTCCCATTTCAGGAAATTTTCTAGAATGCCTCCTTGGACTAAACTGATTGTAGGAATCTGACTTGTGGGTGGGACGAGCATAGCTAAACCTTCGACTTTCATGAGACATTTTTGTTGGTGATTTTCTTCCTCTATAGTTTGGCAATGCGCCATTTCGCTCATCAAACCATTTAGACCTATGGTGTGATGAGAAACGATTTCTTGTTGAGGACTTATAGCCGTCTTCATAAGTAGCAGCAAAGCGCTTCTGAAATGGCAACTTAAGTCTCTCAGCTCTGGCATCCGATCCGTAGACCGGAGATCTGCTCTGACATCTTGAGTCCACATTTTGCTCCCTCTGCAATGCATATGTAGCTGGTGAACGACACCTGGATCTTGGAGGAGATTTTCTGCGTGCTAACCCATAATGATATCGTCCTCTACTAAGGGGAGATATGCTTCTTCTATCTCTCTTTGGCAGCCAATGTGGCGGATGATTAGGACATTCAGGAGTCTCCTCAGGTATGAGTCTATTATATTCCTCTCTAATGCCTCTGCCAAGCTCTTGTTGATACCTTTTAAACTTACTCCTAGTGGGAACAAAATCTCTAACCGTTAATAATCTTCTAGTATCCATGGTGTAGTTATAATTCCTGATGACTGGAAACCTCCTCATATTATGTTCATACCCGTCACGAGTAGAACAGTTCATAAATTGCCTGTGGTTGCAGCTGAAAAACCATATATCTTCAGGCTCTGAATAATCAGAACCCCATCCACGGCCCTCTATGGCACTTCTTGGCCTAGGTGGACAAAAGCAATAAGGGCTCCGAGAGGAAGGAGAATATCTTTTATCAGCATCCCAGTAACGTGTTGGATGATTGGCAAATCGACCTTTGCCTGGGCTTTGTGCACAAAAATTAGAAGTAATTCTATCCCTTTCCAAGAACTTTTTGGAAGTATCCCCTGTTGCATCTCTACAACATACACCAACAAAACTATCAGCACCGAAACATATGATAGCAATCAGCATGTGGGATACACGTAATGGAATAGAAGAACAAGGGCAAAAATTTCTTAGCAATGTAAAGGCAAATGAATCCAGAAGTCACCTGTTCTGAAGTGGAATGTCATCCTTCAATCGAATAGCATCAGGCCCTTCAACATTTGACAACTCCTCCATACTCAATGGCACTGATAAACCAGCTTTCGATGAGCAGTCTTTGTCAGTAGTCACATTCAAGGTCCTTGTCCCAGTGCTTGCTGAATCATCTCTTCGAGAATCTCCTGTCCTGGAATTTTCAAATCTGATCACATTATCAGTTCCTGGACAAGGTCCTCTCACAACCTTCATTTCCTTTCCACAATCCAAGACAGAGAACCCTTTTTCCTCAAACTCAGATCCATTGTCCAACTGTTCAACACCCCCATCCTCTAATTCACCATCATCCCAGAAAAAAAGTGGATCAGATTCCCTCAACTCCCCATCCTCAAACTGCAAATCATAGCCATCCTGAAGTCCAGAAGTATTTCCAGTGGCCACTTTCTCGACATGATCATTTTGGTAACTGTTGGATTCATTGCTCTCATCAGAAGGATCTCTGACAAATTTGCTGAAAGTTTTCACACCAGCAAAATCAGAAGTTGAAGGTTCCTGTATAATACAACTTGGAGAAGCGACAAATAAGTCACTATTCCTGTAGTCGTCGTCAAGCTGTTCTTCAATCTTATGGTCCTCTGTGCTTGATCTGTTAGTGCAACTGGTTAAACCTTCCATATCCACTGAAGATTGTTCATCAGTATGCATACCCGAAGAGACTAATCCATGGGGATGATTCTGACAAATTTCTTTATGTTCCTGCTGGTTATCATCAGGACCCAAATTTTGCAGCTTGCCATTTCTGTGGATGGAGACATTGTGTAAACAGTCAACTAGACAATCAGTTTTCACATTCTTACAAGGCACATTATTCAAGTCAAAAGGTAATCTATCATCCGTTGATGATTCAGATTTCTTCTCTGCTCTGATGTCATTTCTAGCAGAACACGTAGGGGATATGGAAGTAGAATTATTGACAAAAGATGAGGCTTCCATTTTATCTTTTGGGTAGGAAGCAGTTTCTTTGACAACCACTGCAGAAGTTGATGATGAAGCAGCTCCTTCTTGTATTGGTTCTTCCAAGAGTGAACATTCTTCAACAAGATCAATATTCTTAAATGAACTGTTACTGCAGGCCACAGCAGCAAGTATCTCAATTCCAGATAAGTCTTCAACGTTTTCAAACTGACTATCATTTGTTTCTGAAATCATACTAGTCGCATCTGTTGCCTTGCGAGTAGTATCACTTTTTCTACTGTGGGCTTTGCTTTCTAAGTTAAGTTCAGGCACTTCAAAGTAAGGCAGTGGGCACTGAGATGTTACGGAGGTAGACTGTGCCATAAGTCTCCTCTTCTTAATTGGACCGTGTTCTATTTCTTCACCAAATCGACGCCCAAGAACAGCCACACCATGCTGCCACATAGACAAATATACCTCAGAAATTCATGCAGACGGATGTTACAAAATCAATAACCATTAATAGAGCAAGTTACAAAAGGATTTGTAGTTCTATTTTGAACCTTCTCAGTATCTGACACCAATGTAGCATCTGCTTTGTTAGGGACATCATTTAACAGCTTGGAGCCCATGTTGGACTTTCTATCAATTGATCTCCCCGTACGCCTCAGGCAACTCCTATAACGCTTTGCCACTGTCTTCCAAGTCAACTCAGGATTTATGAACTTAATAAGTTCCAAATCCAATGTACTCATCATGCTTGTAGAGGCCACAATTCCTATTCCAACAACTGAAGTTCTATCACCACAATTCATACAAAGATATAGTGGCTTCTTGTTTTCAACTTGATGCCAGAGCATAAATAAAGCTACCAGCACAAGTAACGTATTTAGACTGCAAAAAAAGTGTCAAGTGCAATTAAGCACAAGTGAGTACAACCAACCACCTAGATTATTTCATTTCTCAGTTGTTCTACTTCATCTATGCTGAAAATTTCCAGACACAGATAAAAATTTTGGCAAAGATAAGAATCCCAACAGCTTACTTTTCAGTTTCCTCCAAAAGATGGATTTTAAAGAAATGGCTGAAAGGTTGGAGCCTCTAGCTTCCACTGCTCTTATCACCTACAAATATAAAGTTTGGATAAGAATCCAAAGCAGTCTGAGACATGGAATAGAAAGCAATAGCTATTCTAAGCATATCGAATCTAGAATTTTACATTTTATCATGCCAAGAAGCTCATAGCAGGACTCCCCAGTAAAGTTCTATAAGACAGTTTAGGCACAAAGTGTTTTCAGTTAATTACTTTGAAGCGCAGGAAAAAAGCTCCATCCAATCATATTATACCATAGCAAAAGACGGTCCAAGTAAAGAACTAGAAAACAGAATATTTGATCTATAAAATACGAGATCCAAATAAGTTCATCATCATACTATGTCGTCACTTAACTATATTTCCACCGTAATATTCTTCGTCTAGATTTCACGGTTGTTCAGCACATGCAAAATAGACCAAGCAAAAGCAATTGTATCTATGATCCCATTGGAGATATCCAATCAAATCACTACTCCAACCATAGACTAGGGCGTAAATGATCTACAACCAAATTTGATCCCATCTTTCAAGTACCACCAATTAACATGAAAGAGCATATCCCTTTCTTCGGAACCGATTAACATGAAAGATGACCTTTTGATTACCACATAAAGATCTATAGATCCGATCAGGAAGACGAGAAAATGATATTCCCAGATCGCCTAAACACAAGATTTAGAACAGAAATAAACACCAATTATGTCATTAAAGCTCCACAACAATAAATAACATAGACCCGATTCGATCCAGTCAATAAATCAAATTTCCGCCCTCGGCAACAAGCAGATAAGCTATCCAATTACTGACGCTATTTCCCACGACCGCCATGGCTAAGCATTTCACGAAAATCAGAACACACCCTTGTTTCAAATACTCCCTCAACAGAGTCGTACAGTTCTAAACATGTCCAAAACAACACCCGATTCCTACTTCTCCATAAATTCAAATCTCAAGATCGCGGCTTCTTGAGCCTCACTGCACAATAAAAATGTACAGACAAAGAAGAACCGATCTTCACTGGGAACCAGAAATCGCCGTAGCTTGTGACTCATCAATCAAGCTCTTCAGAAACTCGGCCTGATCACTAGATTTGCCTGTCCCAATGAGATGTGCTTCAAGCTTCTCATTCCGAATCCGACAAGTCGGATCGGGTAGAGAGAAACAAACACCGGACCCACCATAGTCGCATTCCTCCAGCAGTTTCATTTTTCATGCTTAAAACAGAAATATAAATCGTACGAACCAAAACTTATACCTTTTCTCTCTTCAAGAATCGCCGAGCTTCGATACACGATTGATATGAAAACCAAATCAAAAATCTTCTTCCTTCTTCTTGATCTCCTCCTTTCTCTCAGTTTTTGTTTCCGCTATACCGACGATCAAAGACCAATCTCAATCGTTTCGAATGTGGACCGTTCGATTGTTGAGCCTTTGAACGCCGACCATAGACTGGCGCACTTCTGATTATTCTCTCCCTCTTTCTAACTCTCCCAATCTCAAACCCAGACCAGACCCTTGTGTGGTGTGGATCGACGCCACGAAAGCCCTATCGCCACGTATTTATTGCAGACTTTATTCCGAAATTACCCTTGGGAGTTTCCGAATACTACGTAGGATTTGTCCTTCTCAGCAGCTGCTGTGTCCCTTTTGAAAATACATATATGATATAATAAATTGAAATCAATACGAAAGCCCATTTGAGTTAAAAGAAAGCCCACCGAAACAAGAAAGCTATCAACTCCATCCGACTTTACAGATTGCTACTAGGTTTTGAAATGGGTTAGGGTAGATCAAATACTTAATTAGTTAAAATGAAAGAGTAACTTAATCTTACTTAATAATTTTATTAAATAGTTAATTAGTTAAAATGAAGATTAGCTTAATCTTGTTGGACATTTTTATCCGTTCCCATAAAGTTGGACAACATTTCATTGCATTTTTTATTTTCAATTAAATTATCGGTTAAATTTCGTAATTTGATCAGGATAAAGATAATAAAATGATCCAATAAATGATCTAAATCAATGGGTCAAAGTCTGAGTGAAAAATAGATCTTGATTAGTATGGACCTGATCCATTTCGACCTTGTGATAGGGAAGCCTGATATGGAAATTATATATAAAGGTTAAGGTCTCCTGCAGTTGCTCATATCAATCGTAAATATAGGGATTCTCTGACTCGTTAAGAGAACTTACGTATTTAGAAAATTGTAGAAAGACCTAAACTACATGTCGGAAAACATAATCCGTAAAAGTCCCGTGAGATTCGAAATCGTTTGGAACCCGAAAACTGCATCAGAATCAAAGATGAAACCGAAATCAAGTATTCCGCAATTCCTTCGTTTTTAACCCTTTCATATATGATCTTGGGTACGTAATAAGGTTTATATTACGTATTACAAATCTTACTTAATAATTTTGTTACTTTTGTAATTAAATTAAATATATTAAATATAATTACATTTAAAATGTCTTTAAAATATACAAATTTTAAATAAATTTTGATTCAATAATTAAATATATTTAATATAAATATTAATTTGCAAAAAAAAGTAAAATTTTAAACTATTTATTTTAATGGAATACTATAATTTTGTTAATAAATTTTAGTAAATATTTTATAACTGAATAAAATAAATTTATTTAATTAAAATAATTTATCTAATATATAGTTATTATCAGTTGATATTAATAACTAAATATATTTTTAATTTTTTTAAAAAAAGAAAATTAAAAATAATAAAATTATAATAAAAAATAAAAATAAAAATAAAACCTAACGAAACTAGGATTTAACTCCTCGTATCCTCAGATTCTTTCTGTTTTTTTTAATATGTGTTTGAGTTTATATCATTCAAGCGTTTGTTCTTAAAATAATAATTTATTGATAAGTTTTAAATAAATAATTATTCTAAAAAGGCATCTGCTTGTTTGATTAGGTACGTAGGGACGTTCAAAAAAGTTCATAACTCAATTATGTGATTTAATAAGTCAGAAAAGGGCTTCTGGCTGCAGTCCAATTCAACTTACCTTTGTCGAGTGACGTGATTGTATTCTATTTCTAAACATATCGAAAATTCGGGATAAGATTTTTTTTATTTGTTACGATAATTTTATCATATTCTATTAAATTTTATTTATATATTTATTTTATATAGATCTTATATAAATATATAAATAAAATTTAATAAAGTTTACATAAATATATGAATAGATTTTAATAGAATAAAATTGAAACAGAATATTTAATGTACAAATTTAAATGAAGTTAACTTTTCACTGCAACGTTTACAGGATGATACAAATAGAATTGCAATGGGTTGACTCATAAGTCAGGGCATCTGACCAAGTCTTTTAAAATATTTTTTTAGAAACTAAAAATATAAGATAATTTCTTTATTTTAATTATATCAGAATCTGAATTGTCCAAGCTTAGGCTTATCGATACCTAACTCTTTTAAGTAAAATGACATTCTTCTGTTTAAAATAATTAGACCTCAAGTTTGTTTGGATTTGAGCTTGATTTATAAATCGACCCATTAAAAAAAACTAAATTTAGGCCTATGAGTTAAAAATTGTCATCCTTAAATACAAAATAAACTCTAATGTTTGCGTTCAAATCGAATCATGTCATTTTCAAAATATTAAAAACAAGTTCTAAATAAATGAAAATTTTAATGATTTTAATTTTCTATAAGTTAAATGTCACGTTAATACTGACACGATAATATTTTATTTTTTTCAAAAAAGTAGGCTTTACTATTACAAGATAAGTGAAATCTACTCTCACAATCACTTGTTAATAAAATTCTTTTTAATTAATTTTTCAAAAACTAATTAAGATTTATTTTTATTAAAAATATAAAAATAATATCACACCGATATTATTATTAACATTTAAAAAACTAATAATTACTTTTATAAGACATTTTATCTATTTAAGATTTATTTTAAAATTTTTAAAATATTAAAGTTCGGCTTAAATATTTCATAATGTTAAAATTTAAATTATATTCTATCTTAAGCTCGACACTCAAAACACAATTGTGCCCTATTTTTAGGATCAAATTTTTTGTTTTGATTATAATATTTTTATCATATTCTACTAAATCTTAACCACATATCTATATAAATCTTTTATAAATATATGGTTGAGATTTAATAAAATAAAATAAAAATATAATAACTTAAACAGAAAATGTGGCGCTATTTCTATACCATTGCTTTTTTTGGGGTGGCATAAATAGTTTCGAGAATCTATTCGGCCCGTCAAATCCAACAAAGTCCTCGCATTATTGATATCGTTACTTTCGACCAACATTTGTTCCTGATATTTATATATATTCATTTTTTCAACAAATGTGCTATTTATCAGTCACATCTCTTGCTATAAATAGTGACGGTAATTTTAGGCCGGCTTGTCCGGCTCGGCCTGATCTAGCCTGTATTTTAGCTAGAGTTGAGGGGGTCACGGGTGAGTCACCGGTCGATCATAATCTGGGCTGGATAGCCCGATTCAGCCTGTGACCCGCTGGCTTTATCCGAAACGACATCGTTTTGATATATTTTTTAATAAAAATATAATAGACGGGTTAGTCCAGCTTGCTCCGTCTGTAATTTGATGGGTCATTAAGTAAGGCACGGACTGATGGGCTAGTCAGTGGCCCGAGCCGCGGGCCACGAGCCGACCTGCAGCCCATTATAACTACCATCGCCATCTCTAGCTATAAATGCTTTCTAATTATTTGAATTTTGAGGTAAAATATATAAATGCCTTTCTTTAATTTTAACAAGCGTCTGGTTAGTTGATATGAAAAGAAATAAATAAATAAGGAATAAAAAATAATTAATAATATATTATTATTGAATAAACGACACTTTTATATTCTTTTTGGAGAAATACTCCAAACTCCCCATTTACAATACTCGTGCATGACGTTTGTAATAATATGAATTTGTACAAGAAATCGAAATTAAATTTTAATGAAACTATGGTAATTCAATATCAGATGTTTAATTTATTGAAATTCAAGAGCTTGGAGATGACATGATAATCGTTTCTTTACCGTCTTTCTCGACTTTGATTAGGGATGATGATGAGTTGACTCATAAATTCAGATCTAGATATTTTTAATGAGCCGGTTTATGGGCTCAACTATTTTTTGAGTTTCAGACAGGCTTTGTCATAAGCAGTCAAAATTTAAGCTCAATTAAAAAAAAGTTACTTTACCTTTTTAATATTAAAAAAGTTAGGTAGAATTGGCTTATTGTTATTGCTAATTTTGATAGTTTTAGCGCTCTCTTTCGAAATATGGATTGATTAAACTAATCCATTAAAATAAAAATATTATTTTATACGTTTAGTTGTTTAAGCTAAAATTTAACCGTTCTTAATCAATCCTTTTCAAATTTATATTATTAAAATAATACATTTTTTAATTTTTATTTGTAGATAATAATAATTATTATTATAATGATATAAGTCATGGCATTAAATTCGGAATGGGTAAATAAAAACTTTGAAAAAATTAGAAAGTCGTTGAAGATAGGGATGGTAAAATCAGTCTGACCTGCTTTTGGCCCGAGTTGATCGGACCATGAGTCATGGCCCGCCTGTTTTGTTTAAAACAACATCGTTTTTAGTTTTTCGCTTAAAAAAATAAATGATAGTTCGACCTATTGACATCCTTAGTTGAGAAAGTGGAAGAACTTTAATTCAAAACGTTGAAGAAGTAAAAGAACTCTACTTCAAAATTGCTAACGAGTTGACGAATACTCCAAAATCGACAATAAAAGTATTTTAGTGAAATTTTCATTAATATGCAATATTTAGAGAGGTTTAAAAGTGCGCATTTTTATTTTTAACTAATAAAGAAGTTATTTTCGATAGATAAAAAACAATAAAAATTTTAAATAATAAAAGATACATATTAAAATAAGAAAGTTATAATATAAAAAAACCCTTTGTCAGAGGGCACACAGAGATAATATCATCAAGGTATGACGATGTTTACACAAGTGAATCGAGAAAGACTCTTTTAGTTATAACTCTGGCTCGTAGACCGGAGTTGCATTACATATTTCCAATCAGGGTCGTTCCTAATATTTTATAGGCCCTGGGTAACGTAAGGAAAAAGTTTCTATTTTTGCCTATTTTTGAGCTCTTATAAAGAATAAAAATAAACAAAATATAGACTCTTTTTGTTGTTCTTTATGAGGTCAAAAATAGATCTTAATTTATTTTAGTTTATTTTTTATGAGAATAAAAGTAGGCTCTATTTTATCATTTATAAAGATGAGCCCTGAACGGGTGCCTGCCCTGCCCTTGCCTTTGCCCAGGGCCGGCCCTGTTTCCAACCTATATATTAGTCTCGTAACAGATCATCCATAGGAGATAAAAATAAACAAAAATTAACTGTAGTATAAATTCTACATATACTAACCAAGACACAAGCCCGAATCAAGATCATCGTCGTCCTTTTGACAGTAAAATTGTTGAGCAGGTTGACAATGATGAATTTCTTTTTGTTTTTCTTTTTCCTCCATTTATTATGTAACTCGTCATTATCATTGTTTGATTCATAATTCAGGCAGATCTCACGATCTGGTTCACATATAGATGAATCTACTTCCTAGACAAAATATTTACAACGATAACTATCGTGTAAAGGTTTTCCATCAGACTCAAAGTAGATAAAATAAATAAATAAATATACAATAAAAAAAATAAAGTAAATAAATAAAATATACAAAAAATTACAAAAATAAATAATTTATGTAAGAAAAATATTTAGAATAAATAATTAAAAGGGAAGTATTATATATTAAATGTTTCGAGAAATTAATAATTGATATTTTAAATAAATTTGTACCTAATAAAATATCAAGTTTATGTTATAATTGATAAATAATGTACTCTTATTAAATTATTTAATAAATGTAATTATTTGTTTAAAAGTCTAAATTCTTTTAATGATATATTCCAGGTATTATCTTTGAACACCGTTTTACTGTTGTAACATCAAAATATCATGTGGTAGTTGTCGACCTTTTTCTGTACTTTCAAGAATGAAGAATGTGCTTTGATTCTCAAACTAAGCCAGTGAGTCCCATTTAGAGTTAATAGAATCTGTTCAGCTTCGACAAGAGGCAATTCCCATCAATCCATGTGTTTCGACACAACTGATCACTGATTAATAGGAAGATTAGATCAGCTACTGGGGTCTCTACTTTTATTAATTATTATTCTAATTAATTATTAAGGAGGTGTTTGACAAGCTGTCTTTTAAGTTATCAACTAAAGTCAACTTTTTAATCATCTTAAAAGTTTTCGATCTGTTTGATGAATGACTTATTAGTTAACTTATTTAATTCCAATAAGCTGATTTCTAAAAGTTCCATAAAAGGAGCTTTTGGGATTAACTATTTACCTAATAACAGTATTATCGTTCACTTTACTCTCTACTTTTATCCTGTGTATTTTCAAAGTTGACTTTTTTCATCGTATTAAAGTTTAGAAAAGTATAATGAAAGGGTTAATTAAAATTTTTAATCTTTATTTAATTTTATAATATTAGTTTATATTTAAAAATACCATAATATAAAATTTTTAAACATAAAAAGTCACATCAAATTAATATTTTTAGTATATAACTACTACATATAGTATCTGTGTTATACTATAATTATAGATATTTTAATTTATTAAATAATAAAATTCATACATATTATATAAAAAATACTAATATGATGT
>JAOTAY010000007.1:28920207-28939212 GCA_025629805.1 Erythroxylum baracoense | reverse complement strand
TAGGCACAGTATGAATGATATGTTAAGTACTGTATGGTTGATTTGAGATTCTGAAATGCATGTGTAAAATGTTTTTTGTTTGTTTGTACTGTCTTGTGTGACATCCACATATCCTCCATGGGGTATTATATGGGTGTTACATAACCTACTGATTTTTCCTTGTTATTAATATAGTTGACGAGATCTGTAAAGGACGTATAGGTGAATTTACTTGGTTGGATGTTGTCATCATTAGTTACAGGCTCAACAACAGTGCAACTTGTAATGATCCATTGAATATTCAAGTCTTCAAGTTGGAATATTTGGATTGACAATGGCGTTAAAAATGATATAAATTTTATAAGGCTGCAAAATGGGGCTCATCCTTTGGATATCATTATTAAATATGATAGCTTCGACTCGTGATCCCTGTTGAAAAAAACAAATTCCAAAAAAAGAGCTAAATAATTCTGGTGATAAAGAAAAGTAACAAATTGAAATTTTGATACATTGTAAAACTAAAAATGTTAATGACATTTTATAGAAAAAAGGAGATAGAAACAAAAAAAAAGTTCGAATATTTCATGAATTTAGTAGTAGTGTAAAGAGACTGATAGAAATTCTATTTCGTACTTAGGTCAACTGTTATTTTTTAAAGTTAGTGCAAAAAGGAACATGTTGAATGAAGAAAGTATAATTATTGTACCTCTTAATCAAAAAAGATAAATTTTTGTCTCCTCAATGGCTTGTTAAGTGATGTCGTAATTTGTTGTTTTTCTTGGATGATTACTTTGCATGACCACCCCTTAGCATTAGGTAAAATATCTTTGATCAATAAACATTTCTCCATCCTACAAAAAGAAAATGATTAAGAAAATATTGACATACTAAATATTTTTTTTGTAGATAGAATGAAACTAAATACACTTGAACAAAATAATGAATATACCTTTTGCTTATTTTATATGTTATAATTTAAAAAATTGGAAAATTTCACAGAATACAATATTCCTTGTTTTGTGATGAATTTTTGAAGACTCAAAAGTGCCTGGAATAATTAGAACTTTAACCGATTCATGAGTTCTAGCTCTTGACAAAGCAACATACAATTGTCCGTGTAAAAATACGGGCTGACGAAGATAAATTCTAACATAATCAAGGGTTTGACCTTGTGACTTATTTATCGTCATCGCAAAACATAAACGAACATGGAACTGTGTTCTTACAAATGAAATCTCATTTTTTTCATTTTCAAAAGACTGTAGAGGAATCTTAAGTATGAAAACTATTTTTTCTTTATGAGGTCCAAAAATAATTTCTACAGAAATTGTGTGCTCTTTTAGTTGTCTACATATCAATCTTGTGTCATTGCACAAACCCTCTGTTGGATTCAAATTTCTTAGAAACCTGATTGGATAACCTTCTTTCAGTAATAATCTATGAGGAGGTAGACCTTTAAGATTTAGAGAATTGAGAAAATCCTCATAATCTGCTTGATGTCTTCGGTTAGTTGTTTTGTCAGAACTTACAGATGAATGTAAATTTCCAAACAATTTATTGATCATCATGTCATTAATTTCATCAACACAACTATTTATTGGACAGAGTATGCATCTATTTATCATCTGATATAGATCAGATGAATATATGGTTAAATAAGGGAAGACGTACTCAACTAACCTGGTGAAATTAACAACGCATTAGAAAGACGTTAAAAAAATTATAAAGAAACAATAAAATGGATAGTAAATGACAACATGTAAAAAGTATAGCCTCTTGAGAGATTCATCTTTGTTATGATAAGGAAGAATCAACTGTTCGAGTAAGGATATCTGATCTTGCTCGTCAACAGGTTCCATACCTTTTGCTACCCTCAATAAGAAATCGCAAAAAGCTAGATTTAACGTAGCTCTCATATTTATTGTCAAAGATAATTTATGTATTTGTGGCCAGAGATGTGAATTTACAAGACTTGAAACAATTAATTTTTCTTTTGTGGCCTGGTCTATAACAAGTAAGGTTTGACGAAAATCACCGTCGAAAACAACAATCTTTCCACCAAAAGGCTGATTGAACTCCGTGATATCTTGTAGCAAATCATCAAATGCTTCAATGGCTTCTCATTTTGCCGTTAAAGCCTCGTCCCATAAGATGAGACTGGATTCAAATATCAATTTTGCAATATTGCTCTGCTTACTTGACTGACAAACTTTTTTCTTTGAAAAATTAAGTGGGGTCTTAAATCTTGAGTGTGTTGTCCTACCACCAGGAAGTATTGATGCTACAACACCAGATGTTGCAACAACAATTGCAACATGACCCTGTGATCGTAAAATTGCAAAAACTGCTTTGTACAAGAAAGTCTTCTCAGTCCCACCTGAACCATCAATAAAAAAGCTGCAACTATTTGATACCTTTCAATCCGCCAAAAAAAATGATCAGCCATTTATAAAACAGGCCTTAGTCGATCATTTTTCTCAAACTAATCAAATTTATAAACTAAAATAAACATATTATTTTCATTTAATAATCACATTTTCAATTAAATTTTAAATTTTTTGACGAAAAAGAATAATCTTCTTCAATTATTTTTTAAATTCTTTAATCTTTTTCAATCTTTAATATATTTTATAATGGTTAATACAGGTTGAAAACTTGAATCAAGTCGACAAACAAAAATTCGAGTCGATCAAATTGGGTTAGGTTACAAAGATCAATTTGAATCGATGGATTAAAATCTTTGATTGCAAACAACTCCTAAGTACCTGACAACTTTGGACCATGTGGTGTGTTGGGTTCGGCTTTTGCCTTGGAAGAACATAAGCACACAAAGGCCAGCCCATACTTAGGAACTTGGCACGTATCAAGCGTAAAAAATTTAATCTATTTATAACTTTCATGTGGGCTCAACATAAAATTTCATAATAATGTAGATCAGATTCATATAGTGTATAGACTTTTTCCAACCACTTAATCAATGCTTCATTAATTAATTATTGAATTAAAAGAATAAAATTTTATTAAAAAAACGAGTGAAGAAACATTGTCTTAATATTAGTTATATCAAAATTTTTAAGTAGTAATTGATTCAGGCCCGACCTGAGCAAGAACAAGAAGGTCACCTGTTCAGGGTCCACTCTTATAAAAAATAAAATAGGGCTCATTCTTGACTTTTATAAAAAACAAAATAAGGCAAAATAGGACTTACTCTGGACACTCATAAAGAGCAAAATGAGACAAATCTTCTTAGCTTTCTTTTTTTCTGTACATATTTTTTCATTTGATTTTTTTTAGTTGTTTTCCTAATCTTAATATTAAGAATTATTGCACTTCATTAGATTCTTTAATTGTGTCACAATGAGAGATAAGTATATAATTTTTAAATAAACAGTTAATATTATCCCCTAATCAAATCAACTATATTAATCTGCTATCAGCTAACCTATATAGAACCAAC
Source organism: Erythroxylum baracoense (assembly GCA_025629805.1). NCBI lineage: Eukaryota > Viridiplantae > Streptophyta > Magnoliopsida > Malpighiales > Erythroxylaceae > Erythroxylum > Erythroxylum baracoense. The sequence continues at coordinate 28,935,776 of JAOTAY010000007.1, read as the reverse complement.
ACCTACCGCATATATGATAAGTGTATGATCTTTTCCAAAACTAGCTTTATAGTGTAGAAATTGTGTGACGATGAAAAAGGGAATGCATCGCAGTCTTTTGTACTTATTAACTTGTACAAACTTTATTTCACGCGATCTCATTCATATAAATACGTGGGATCTAAAAAAATGTATAGATAAAATCGCATGGAACTAAATTGGTACATGCTAATTGGTACATAAGTTTTGATCCCATGAGAAAGAGAGAGACAAGGGAGAATTAGAACCAATCAATCATTGCAGAAACTCCGAAGCTTTTTACATGCCATATGTGCTAAAAGGCACCCATCAAAAGGTAAAGTTGAGAGCAATAATAAAAAGACACCAATAATAGGCTAAAAAGTGGAGTTCAAGAAGAAAGGACCCTTTTCAAGGTGAGGTAGAAAGGACCCAAAAAAGAAGAAAGGATGCTAAAAGAAAGTGAAGTAAAGCTTTCTCCATCTCATCCAAGTTTTTTTTTCACGAATCTTCACTTTCGAGAATCGGTAAAAGAAGAGAGATGAGATGAGGGCCAAGGCCAACCGGCCGACGTCATTATCTTACACACGAGGGTTGTGGGCAAAAACCCATTAAACAAGGGGGCAACGCACACGTGCGCACGAAAAAGTAAAGAGGAAGTGATTACAATAGAAATAGAAAAAAGAAAGATTATATAATAATAGAATAATCAATTTCAAATTATCCAATTTTTTATGATATTTTTAATTTAATGTTCAAATTTTTATAAATTTTAATTAAGTAACTAATATTTAAAAAATAATAATAATTCTGTTTAAAATGTTAATTCATCAAAAAGTGCCAAAAGGCCATTGCAAATATGAAATATTACGTGCCAAGGGCACAGCTTGAGAGTAGCTGAATGTGGCTTTCAAGTGGTCTCTCTATGGTCTTGTGTGTGTCGTGGTCCTCGTGGACCATCCTTAAATTTGGGATTTTGAGTTTGAACATCGCTCCTTTCCGTTGAAAAGGAAAATGAATTTATAACACTTACCGTAAACTTTATTACGTGTTTCAGATCATACATGAAAGGGTTAAAAATGAAGAAAATATAAAATACTTGATTTCAGTTTTATTTAAGCTTCTAAAGAAGTTTTCACGCCCAAAACAAGCTCCAATTATGTGGGACCTTCACGGCAAATGTTCCGCAACACCCAGTTAACGTTTTTTTACAGTCTTCTCAATATATAAGTATTCTTAACAAATCAGAGAATCTGTATGCTTACGATTGATAGGAGCAACTACAGGAAACTTTAACCTTTATATATAGCTTTTATATTGAATTTTTTCATCACAAGTCCGACATGGATCCGGTTCATACTAATAAGGATCTATTTTCTATCTAAATTTTGACTCATTGATTTAGACAATTTATTGGGTCACTTTATTACCTTTACCTGAATTAAATTACATAAATTAACCGATAATTTATTGAAAAGTCAAAAATTAGAATTAATAATTGTCCTACTAATGAAAAGGAAGAAAAATGTCCTACAGAATTATCTTTCCATTCCAATGAATTATTGTCTCAACCTCAACGTTGAATTAAGTCATACCTACTTATTTAATTAAATTCCATGAATAAAATTTTAATAGGTAGATTTATTTATTAATTTTAAAATTTTAACTTTAATTTGTAATTTGAGGGTTGTTTCTCATTTTAATATTAAATTATCAAATAATTCATTTTAAATAAATAATTTATAAATTATTATATGCACTCAATGATATAATTAATAGGAATTAAATAATAACTAATTGTTAATTTTACAATTATAAAAATTTTCTAACAATATAAGACATTGCTAATTTAATTTTAATTATATGCATGATGATACATGAAACATTTAGTATCTACCATAAGCTTTTCCTCGATTCTAATTTTATGGGATTCGGGTGGTCGGGAAGACCACCAGCACGACTCTACCAAGTAATACTTTCATTAGTTATTTGACATTTTAGAAATTAGGAGTATCGGAAATATCTTGATTAAACTTGTAAATTATTTTTAAATATTATTTAATATTTAAAGATAATTTAGTACACACATAAAAAGGTATTAAATTGATTCTCTTTGCTAAAAAAAGTATATTTACAATTGTCCGGTGTATAGAATGACAAGGGCATCTAATCATGGAGTATAAAGCGTAGAAGCATGAAGACGAAGACAACAAGTCAACGGTCAACGGTTTTAACGGTTATGAGGGTGCGATCAATCAGGGATTGATTATTGAGTAGTTTAAGCAACAGCACATGGGAGGCTCAGTAGCACCAAATGAGCTCAGGAGTCTCCCGCGGGTTAGTTAAAAAGGCTTCATGTTCAATGTACCAAAAATAAATAATAAAAATAACACATTAATAATATATATATATATATAGATAAAATAATAATAATAATAATAAGAAAATGAAATCACGAGGATCTCCACTCCACCTCACTCCCGCCGTCTTTGCCCCGTTGGATTTGGTTCCAAGCCATAACTGCATGGCATTCCCTCGTAATTTGTCATTTATATAGGGGCAATTGTGCACACTAACAGCCCAAAAAAAAAAAAAAGTGTAATAAAATACAGTCAACATATTCATGTTAAGGTCGTCAAAACTCCAGGCATTTCATATGAATCCGTATTCAAACTGTCAAACTGAAGCTCAAGAGAGCCGCGGATGGATTGAAACTAAAGGTCGTTGGATGCTGAAAAGGCGTGTTTTAAGGAGGAAGAGGAAGTCAAACACTGCTTTATATGTTTCATTACTTCCTGAACTTTCTTTTTTCACTTTTCGTATTGCTAGTCTCCATCGGGCAGGCCTTTCTGCACATGGTTTTCTTTTTCCTCTTAAATTAAGGGATCACATTTTTTTTTAATATATTTTATTAAATTTTATTCACACCGCTACTTGACTTCACATAAATATATGAATAATATTTAATAAAACAAAACAATTAGAATCGAAAATTTGATGAGCAAATTAATGAGTAGATATTTTAATTCTGTGTTACTTAATCTTATTCATATATTTATGTAAATCTTACGTAAATATGTGGATAAGATTTAATAGAATAAGATAAAAATAGGTAAACCAAAGAAGAAGATCTGATCCATAAAATAATATTTATAACTAATGATTAAAAACTCAAATAATGTGACCAATTTAATAGTAAAACTTTGAAACGACTAATTTTTTAATTTTTTAGTTTGAATTACTTTAATAAATTTTGTAAATCAAGACGTTATAAAAAAATGTGTATGTCACATCAATGAGCTAAAATGATAGTAAATTTCTTTTCTCTAATGTACTATTAAGGTGACGTGAATTGCACCTACGTAAAGATATGATTATTTTTTCATTTAACAGCTTTATTTTTTTAGTTAAATTTTAAGTTGTTCAATAGATAAAGATAAAATTTTAATCATATTTTAAAATTTTTAATTTTATTCAATCTTTAACCATTTTTATTACGATTTAATATATTAAATCTTAAAATTTTTTAATCCTATCAGTATATTTTTTGGTTCGACTTTTAAAACATATCATATATAGCTAAATTCAGTTTCTTGATTTTGTAATTGTGATTTAAAACTTAGGTATTGTTTGGCAATCTGCTGATTGTATTTAGAGATGTTAATCTCGGTCCGGCTTGACCTGGCCCGTTTTTGGCCCGGGTTTGACAGGCCATGGACGGGCCATGGGCTGACTATGGTCCCCCGGGCCGGGCCGCAGGTCGACCATGGTCAGCCCATGCGGGCCATTGGTCGGCCCGCGGCTTGACAAAACGTCGTTGTTTTAGACAAAACAACGCTGTTTTGTAATTTTTTATATTAAAAAATATAAACGGGCCAACCACGGGCCGATCGGTCCATTAATTATTAGTAGATTCTATTAACTGTTAACTAATAGCTAATTATATCAGCTGATTTAACCAACGAATTGTATTAGTTGTTTGTTAAAGATATTTGGTAAAATTAGTTGTTTAGAATTACAGTTTATATAAAATAACTTATGAGGATATGATTTTAAAAAAATTATAAAAGTATGAATATGGTAAATCAAGTTTAAATAAATAATCAAAGTTCGCGTATATTTGTAATATTGTTTGAAATACGATTACTACATTCCTCTTTATTATAATTTTTACAGAATCTTCATTTCAAGTTATTTAGAGAAGTTATGTTCACCCTAATTGTTTCACCATTTATCAGAATTTTATACAATTCTTTTTATTTTCATTTTCGTTTAAGATTAATATTTTATTTATAACTTATTACTGCATAAAACAATTATAAGAACAAATATTATTTTTAAAACGTAAGTTCCTAACAAAAATATAACGCGTGTGATACTTAATTGCAACTTAATAAATAATACAATTTAAAAGCAATATCTTAGGTAACTTAGCAGTAAAATTTAAAGGGCACAATCGACTTTTGATATTTAAAATTTGGGTGGTCGGTAGAAAATGCTCCTATAGCATTTTTATTTTTAGCTATTTGTTTTAAATCAGCCAATAAGTCAGCTACTTTCTAAACATCTTTAGTAGCTGTTTGACGGGTTAAACAACTGAAAATAACAAACTATCTTAAAAATTAACTGATTGGTAGGTAACCAAACGAGAAATTAATCAGAAACAAAGCCGACCATCTTTTTGTCATGTCCAAATTAATGTTCTACTTCTAGACATTAATGCCTCTTGGTTAGCTTAAAGTTCGATGGGAAGTAAGTTTGCTTTTAAGGAGATTTCCAAATCTAAAGTAAATGCTGAAATGGGTCCTGTTCCTTTCATTGTTATAGGTACGACTCGTTGCTCTCGCTTCTTTTTTCTCTTTCATTTCTTTGGTTCAATGACGACTATGACGTTAATGATGATTAAAAAAATTATTTTACGTATATATTTTTTTTATAAGTCAACCTTGTAACTTTTATTTTTAAAATATATTGTAAATAAATTATCAAAAGTACATAATAATTTATAAGAGTGTGCCTTTTGGGTAACACGTAAAGTTGCTCTTTTGTAACGATAATGTGTTCAAATTATGGAAATAAATTTTTGGTAAAAATATAAAAAAAGTTGTATATATTATGACTCTTCTCGAACTCTCGTAAAATAAAAAATTTTATATACTAAATATGTTACTACAATAATTTATAAAAAAATGATATCATTAATCTAATTAGTATCGATATGTCCCATATATGGTTTTTTTAGAGTTTTTGAGTGTGTAACGAAAAGTATTATTACAAAACTCGTGATGATCAATTATGGGACGGACTTCTAAAATGTTAAAGACACTTGAGAGACCTTTGGCCGTTAATTATAACTAATGATGAAAACATTCTATTAATTGAGTCAATCAACTCTACAAATTTTGAATTTATTAATTTTTTGGTTTAATTTATTTTTATTATTAAAAATTGATTAATTTATTAATTAATCAATTATTTTTAAAAATTAATCTATTTTTATAAATCAAATGAATTATTTAAATTTCATTTAATAATCTCTTTTATAATATCCTTACCAATCAAATAATTTAATTTATTTTATCGGTGTAGCCAATTTTTATATTTGTATTTATTTAAACAATAAATCCTCGACTTCAATTCATAAACCGACAAAATAATGAACTAGTCAAGAAAACTAACGTTTAGTATAATGATTGAATTGATATCAGATCTTTTGTTTCGATTATAGTGTTTCTATCATGTTTTATTAAATCTTATACACATATTTACGTGGATTCTATATAAATATATGAATGAGATTTAATAGAACATGATTATAATAGAGTAACTAATACCGGGAATTTAACGGGGATAGAAGTGGGATGTCTTTTTCTTTTTAAAACTAAGTTTAAATGATTTTTTATAAATTTTTATGTAAATCAAAAGGTCCAAAAAAAAAAAATTTTGATTACGCGTGGAGAAATACAATTCATTCATCTTACCAACCTTTCTCTAATGTAGCTTTTTCGTTCGTTCATTTCACCAACTTCTGCTCGTATATTTATGAACACAAGACACTAATAACGCAGAAAAGTCAAATTACATGTCCCTATTTTGTCACGTTTTTTTTTGTCGATATTAGGTAGACTAAAGTAATAATTTTAAATTGTTTAATTTAATTTTTAATTCTTTTGTTTATTTTATTTTAATTTTTTACTAAAAATTGATTAATTTATTAAACTAAAATAAATCAATTAATTTCATTTAATATTTTTCTTTTTAATTAAACTTTAAATTTTTCTATATGTAAAAACAATTTCTTTAAATCATATTTCAAATTTTTTTATTTTTAGCCGATCTTATAACGATCTAACACTAGTTGAACCTTTTAAAACTTAAACTTCTTATCTTATTTGTTTATTTTTCGGTCCGAATTTTTAAACATTGGGTATAACAAATGTCCTCAAAGTATCCCAGAAAGCACGAGAAAATTACAATAAATTATATCAAATTTGATAAATTAGATTAATTTTATTAATATTAAAATAATATTTTAATTAATTGTAATAAACTAAAACTATTTTGTTAAATTAATATAAATCAAATAAAATTAAACTAATTGCGTAATATAAGTTAATTTTTAATTAAAATATAAATAATTAAGTAATTAAGATATAATTATTTGATTAATTAAGATATAATTAATTTAAATATAACTAATTGATTAATTATAATGTAATTAATATAAATATAGTTTATTAATTAATTAAAATATAAAAAATTTTATCTTTTTATATTTTTAATAAACTAATTATTGTCAATAACAATAACAAACATTTATTGTTTTAATTAATTATTATAATTATAATAATTACAATCATTTTCATTTTCTCCGTTGTCGTTCTTGTTGTTGTCCTCCTTTGTGAACTAGAACGACACTTTTCGGGTGATACGAGTTTTGTCTTCACAAAGTCCTCGCAACATCTCCTTTCTTGATTCGTTTGTCTCGTAGCCTATTATGAGCCAGCGGATGTCTACTTTCCAACCACTCTTCCAAATATCTTGGCGAAGCTGTTAGATGCTCATTGGTCACTTTTGTTCTTGTTGATAAAGTATGTAATTATAATTTTTATATACTTATCAACTTAAAATATTAAATATATAACAATAAATTTTATAAATCATTCAACGAATTGATAATTTAGAATAAATAACAATTTTAATATAAATCTTATTTACAAATATCAACATACATCTATTATTACCTAGTCATTTGTTTTTAAGAATAACATATGGCCTAGGAATTACAAAATGTTGGATATTAATTTGTTCTTTTAAAAAATTGGAATTTGATTTTATGCTAAAAGGTTTATATATAGGACTTGTTTGGCTGGCATGAATTATTGCTTAATAAAATAATCTTTTTCCTAAAATTTATATTATCACATTTTGTTTTTTTTTTGAGTAAAGTAGTAACACTTTACTTGAATTCGAAATTCTATCACTCTTTTGGTATTTATATTACTTTACTAAGGAATTTAATCTAAAAAATACGCTAGTCAATTCAACTTTTCCTTCTCTCTCAACTCTACAACAACTCTTTTATAAAACCTACCTCCTCTTAAGGCAATTTAAAGAATATTCGGTATGCAACAGTATTTCATAATTTTGACTTGTTTTTTTAATAATATCCTTACAAACCGAATAAAATTGAAATTGTTAAATAATGTTAATTTGTAATATAAGTTATATCATTAAATGTTAATTTTTTAAATTTTTTATATTCTAATCATATAATACTGTTATATCATAAATATAATATTTAAAAAATACTAAAATAACCTCAGTACAAAGATAAATCTTAAAATTCAAATCAAATATCAAATTTTTTTCTAATATTGCATTATTTCAACTAGGCAATCTTAAAATAAAAATTAAAAAATGTCAAATATCTTTTGAACATCTTAAATTTAATAAATTTAAAAATCTTAAAAACTAATTACTCTTTAAATTTGACTTAAGAGGAGGTAGGTTTTACTACTTCAACGAGCGTCTAAGCCTTAATGAACTCATTCCACACTTTCTAAATTAAAAAAAAGAGTAAAGTTGTTAATTATATTTAATTGGTCAAAGAATATTATAATTAAAGTTTAAGATAAAGTTTATTTTAATGTTAATTTTATACAGAAAATCATATAATAATATCTTTAGAAAAAGTAAAAAGGAATCAATAGCAAGGTAGAAAATATATAAAAAAAACTAACTAATTCAATTAAATTTAAGTTCAAATTTAATAATTTCTTTTAAATCTCATTAATCATAAAAATTAAGTTTAAATAATCCAAAATTATTAACTAAAATCATATTTAATCGAAATACATATTTCAAAAATTCAATTAATTTGTTATCATAATAATAACAATAATATATAAACTAATAAATAATTTATATTATATAAAATATTTTAGACAAATTAAGCCAAACATATCACGCACGCGTTATATGCGTTGCACCACTACCCTATAAGAAAGACACACACGAGTTTCAGAAAGTGAGAAACCGAACCACCGCACTCCGAGACGTCACTATCTTTTTCCGGTGAAAGTTCTCTGTTCCGACCAACCGTCATGGAGACCACCCCACTCCTTGCTGGAGCTCACTCCGCTTTAAAGGACTACGAGCCGGTGAAGAGCTTCAAAGAGGCTAAGTCAGTGTTCTGTGTCGAGTCGCTCAAGACGTGGAGAATCGCTGCTCCGATTGCGTTTAACATGCTGTGTCAGTTCGGGGTTAACTCGGTTACCAACATTTTTGTGGGTCATATTGGAGACTATGAGCTCTCTGCTGTTGCCATTTCTCTATCTGTTATCGGAACCTTCAGTTTTGGCTTCATGGTTAGCTCTTGTTTACCATTTTCATCTTTTCTAGTTCGTACCCCATTTGTCCGAATTTTAATGTCCAGGTCCCTGCCTACTTTTGCGGACGTGTTTGTTCTTATGTCTTTTTGGTTGGTTGGTCTTAGAAGGATCCAGCTTTTTGTCCAGGATTCTTCGTTTCTTACTGTTCCTGTTCATTTTAGTGTTTCAAGATCAGAACTTTCTGCAGTATATGGATCTGGGCATATCAGGAAACTAGAAATGGATGCAATATGCTGGTTGGTTTGTAGTTTGTACACTTTCTTTTCAGTTCTGTTCATTGATCAATTCTTTCATAGCTGATTTTAGGATTATTCAATTGAACTAGGTGGTTTGTTCTTTGGTCCTCCCTCTAAAAATTTATTGTTTCCGCGTCACATCCAACGTCAAACATGTCCTCTAAAGGAATCAATTGGTCTCGACGCTGAAAAAAAGCTTAAAAGAAGGTGTGGTGGCATCATTCCCTATCCACTAATCTTCTTTTTCCTTTTGTCCGGATGTGATCTAAGCTGGCAAAAAATTTTCCACTGTTCTTTTTTCTTGAAACCTGTCTTTGTTCATAGTAATTTTGTTTTCTGGGTTTATCATGAAACAGTTGGATTAAGCATTAGTAATCTTGGGCCTAGTGTGGCTAAATGTTACGATCATGGAGGGGAAGGAGGGCCCTAGAAGTTTTAGAAGGACTCTTTGTTTGTTTACCTTCTTCCTTACTGTCCTGTAAAAATATATTACTTTAGATACTGAATCAGTTCTGCTACTTGCAGCTTGGTATGGGAAGTGCATTGGAGACACTTTGTGGACAAGCTTTTGGGGCTGGACAAGTTCATATGCTCGGGGTGTATATGCAGCGATCATGTGTTGTACTAACCACCTTTTGTTTCATCCTCTTGCCCATCTATGTTTTTGCCTCTCCAATCCTGAAGCTCCTTGGACAAGACGATGGTGTGGCTGATCTTGCTGGATGGTTCACTCTTCTAACTATCCCACAATTGTTTTCTCTTGCCTTCAATTTCCCATCCTCCAAGTTCCTGCAGGCCCAAAGCAAAGTTGGTGTACTAACTTGGATTGGGTTTGTAGTGTTCCTCCTGCACATTCTGATGCTCTGGGTTTTCATATATACACTTGGTTTGAACTTGGTTGGTGCAGCCATAGCTTATAACATCTCGAGTTGGGCATTGGCCATAGCTCAAGTTGTTTACTGTGTAGGTTGGTGTAAAGATGCATGGCGTGGGTTGTCATGGGCAGCTTTCAAAGATATCTGGGCCTTTGTTAGGCTCTCATTTGCTTCTGCTGTGATGCTTTGCTTAGAGATTTGGTATATGATGAGTCTTACTATTCTCACTGGTCACCTCGATAATGCTGTTCTCGCAGTTGATTCCTTGTCTATATGGTGAGTCTCTGTTTCCCTGGAATTAATTCACTAATCGAGCTATTTTCATGATGTGATTCGCATATGACATTCAAGTAAAAATCCAGGTCTTAAGGATACTAAGGTTCGTTCTAACTTTCAATTTTCAGCATGAATTTCAATAGCTGGGAAGGGATGTTGTTCATTGGAATCAATGCTGCCATAAGGTAAATGACTTAACTCAATTTGCAGATATACCTTGTTGACATTTCAGCTGTGTCCTGTTCGTTTCTTAATGGCTTTAACCTACTTTTTGATGCCTTACTGTAACTGATCCTCATTGTTCATTGCTTTATCAGTGTCAGAGTATCCAATGAGCTCGGTTTGGGACGTCCAAGAGCAACCAAATACTCAGTCTATGTGACAGTATTGCAATGCCTTGTAATTGGGCTGCTTTTCATGGTTATTATAATGGTAGCTAGAGAACATTTCCCTGTCATTTTTACAAACAGCAAAATACTGCAAAAAACTGTTTCTAAGTACGCCTACATTCTTGGCGTTACGATGGTACTTAACAGTGTTCAGCCAGTGATATCAGGTATCCGTTGTATGTGATTCTAAACTGAGAGCCTCATGTCTCAGCTAAAACCTTCTGATAACTTATGCAAATTGTTATAGGTGTTGCTGTTGGTGCTGGTTGGCAAGCATTGGTGGCCTATATCAACGTAGGTTGCTACTATATATTCGGGCTTCCGCTTGGTTTCTTGCTCGGTTACAGAGCAAAATTGGGATTCATGGTACTGCAAATTCTGTAACTGTTATTTGTTCAGTTGTTTTACCTCAATGCCTCAAGTTTTCTTCCATGAATTGCAAGAATTAAGAGAAATTTACTACATTTCATTGAAATTCCACAAAAAACCAACTACTTGCTTCTATGGAAAACCTACTCAGGGTTGTTAATGTGTTACGATCAGATTCTGCTTACTAGAATGGCTTTTTGCTGATACCTTTCAATCATTCCAGGGACTTTGGGGAGGAATGCTGGGTGGAACTTTATTGCAGACCTTGCTTCTCTTATTTGTTCTTTACAAAACCAACTGGAACTCAGAGGTAAAAGCAGCATTTTCATGAAAAGTGAACTCTTCCCCAAGAACATGATTATGATTAAGTATGCTCATCTTAAAAATGTGTCCGAAGGTTGCACAAACATCAGAACGCATGCGAAAATGGGGCGGTCAAGACCCTAACATTGAGAAGGTTGATAATGGAGTATGAATTGCCTGTTCTGTTGGATTCAGGACCATCAAATGTTGTAAGTGCCCTGAACTGTTCAAGACTCCTATGAAAGGTTCATGTTTCTTGTCAAATGCTCTTTGGTCTTGGATTCATGAGGAGTCTGCAAATTTTGAGCTTGCAAGAATGCCTTTTACCTCGTCAGTGAGCTACCAAACTCATTTTCACCAACCTGTCGTTTGGAAAACATCAACTTGTTGTTTAAAATTTGGTTACTTTACACCCTATCATGGGCCAAGAACTTTATCTCTGTATTGATAAGCAATAGGTGGTTTTGTGGGTAAATTCTGATTGACGAACCGTGGAATTTCCTTTTACACGTGCCCTTGAACGATTTTACTTTTTATATATCAATAAAAATTGTATTCTGTCTTTTTAGATAAATTATCAAATATATAAAATTTGTAAATTAATTAAATGAATTATTTGAAATTCAAAATTAAATAATAAATTTAATTTAATTTAATGAATTCTAACATGTTTTCATTTCTATCCAATAATGATTAAAAATTAACAATCGGGTTTCGAACCAAATTTAAAAATCCTGCCTGGCCTGAAATTAAAAAAAAGGCTGTACAAAACCTGAACACATTCAGGCTTTTCTTTTAAATTTCAGCCCATTGCCATGCATAGTTTCACTACTTGCACGTCCTGCCAACTTCTAGTTTATGATTTGTCACAATTGATCAGGAGATCATAGCGGAACAGTGCTTGAGTTGTCAGAAGGTTAGAAGATTATAGTGAGTACCAAAAACATATTATTAGCAACTATTTGAAATGGAAAGTTTGCATGTTAAAGAGTGTATTGAAGGAACCATCAAGGGAGAGAACAATAGAGAAAGAACTATGTCATAATTCAGCCATTAATAAGTTGAAAAGGATAAACAAATAGAGAGACTGAATAAGATTAGACATTAGGAATTTTCATCCACAGTTTCTGGAGATAGTAATACAAACATGGTGTCCAGACTAAGCAGCAACAGCACCTTTTTGCTTCTTTGGCATACGATAGCCACCAATGACACAAGCATGGTCTCGCTCAAACGGCTCAAGTGTCACCTGCTCGGCAGGCTTGAATTGCTCTTGTGCCATCTTCTTCACCTCATTCTCAAACACAGCCTCTGCCGGAACAGTGGAGTCGATGCAATTTGCCTGAACTCGCAATGGTACCCGCAGAAGTTCAGTACCGCAAAAGGAAATCACATTATCTTCTGGAGATGAAATATCTAAAGAAACCCACCTTAATGGATATAACAAAATGACCACCAGCTTTCAGGAAAAATGAAGCGTTCAAGGCTAAAATCCTAGCCTGCAAGGTTAATTCAGGAAAGCATATAATTCTGAGAACTAGAAGCTGAACCAAAAGGATACTTAAATCACATGGTCCATTAGCAGAACATTCAGGTCTAGCAATAGGCCAAGCATGATGCCTTGCGCATGCTGTTATGCGGGTGAATTTATCGAACACTAAGGCAAGGGCAGGCGACACACATACACTACTAGCATCAGTGGTTAGCCAGAGATGGGAGTAGATAACAGAAGGCAAATTTTTCCTGTACTGCAGAATGCACATAAATTGCTAAACCCAAAAAAGGATGTGATGCATATATAAGCCCAGTTAAAAATACTATAAATATAGTACAACCTAGAACTGTAATTTATGTTCATTGTTACATTACCAAATCATAAGTGGAAAAAACCTATGCAGAATCATAGAGAACTCAACAAGTTCTAAAAGACAGTAATTCTTGAAGTAACATTCTGAAAAGAAAGTTATGAACAAGAAAGTCGTATAAAAATAAACAAAAAGCGAATATATGAAAGGAAAAAATGAAGATAAGAAAATAATTTAATTTTAGAACACTTAAAACAAAGATTGCATCAAAACTAATAAATGCATCAGAAACTCGGGATTTGCATCACCCATGCTGTCCTGAAGGAGAATCCGAGTGGTTCGTCATATGCTGGATCGATCAATTATTAAATATAAACATGAAAGCTTCAACAAATATTTCAAAATGGCTACTTGAACTGTATTAATAATTGCATCATCCATGCAATCCTGATAGGAAATCCAAGTAAAGCTCGTCACATGTAGAGAAGTTCAGAGCCATACAGCAAATACAAAACATAGATACTGAAAACAAACGAGGAACTGGCAAAGAAATAACCAAAAACAAAAGACAAGAACGAACAGAAGGGGAAATATGAATACAAATAAATAAGTAAACAGGACATTGAACTGGAGTGAATACCCTTTCCTCAAGCAAGCTTCCCACCTCTAAACCGATTATTCTATATCATTGCAACAACCACAAATCAAAACAAGAATATGAAAGAAGTAGACCTGATCGGGCTGAGCAACATCAGAAAATATAACATCCACCATGCCAACAAGCATGCGATACTTGGCCGGATGTCTCGCATCTTCAATGATGGGTATAACATTTGTCCTCTTCTTTGCCATGTTAACTAAATCCCTACCACTTCTATGGGAAAATTCTACAGCATAGACCACTCCACTCTACCAACAGAAGCAAATATCTTATCAGCAACTTGTATGGACCGTGGACGAAAACTAAGAAATCACTTACGAAGCAATAATCCAACAAAGACTACTTACAGGACCAACAATATCAGACACATGAGAGACAGTAGTACCAGAAGCAGCACCAAGGTAAAGAACTTTAGCACCAGGTTTCTAAAATTCCACGAAATTATAGACATGGTCAATATTTATGTAAATCAAAACAACTATGAATCACATCAATGATAAAACAATTTTAAATTCAATCTTCAAATTAGAAACTTACAATCCATATGTTATCAACACCACCAAGAATAGCTGCTGCCAACTTTGATCTAAAAGGATTCCACACTCTGTATTCTACTTTAGTTCCATCCTCGTTCTGAAAAATCATATAAAATTTCACTTAAAACTGACATGAAACAACCAAATGAAGAAAGACTGAAACAGAACTATCATAAACCATTAAGAAAGACATACCTGAACAGCAATTCTCTTCTCGTTGTAAACAGCATCACCAGGAACCATGTTCTTAGTAGCAAGAGCATCTTCTTTACCCTTTACAACGAACACTCCTTCATGTCTATGAGGCTCTACAATAACCTTACTCCCACCTTTCATTCCACCACCACGACCACCTCGTCCTCTTCCTCCTCCGCGTCCACCACCGCGGCCACCGCTCTTCATGGCACTTCCTCTGGCGCCAAATCCTCTTCCACCACCTCCCTCTCTGCCTCTGCCTCTTCCTCCATCACCACCTCTTCCTCCTCTAAACCCACCTCCACCACCGCGGCCTTAATCAAGCAATCATTTGACAGTGGTCAAAAACAGAAAGAAATACACGACTCGGAAAAAAGCCCAAACTTTCCTATAAAACAAACAAAAATTGGATGAGGCATTTAGCTTTCCTCTACCTCTTGGAGGAGCCATTCTCACCAAAGCTAGCGGAACTTGAGATTACAAAGTACGTAGACTGAAGAACAGAGGTGAACTGGAGCTTTACCAAGGATTCTGAGTAGGAAACCGAGGACCCGAGGATTTAGGTTTTCAGTATGCACTTTTCATGGTTTAACAGTTTACAAGACATGGCTGTTATTTAGGTTCAAAGAAAGCCCGCCAGTTATCCGCCGCGTGTCTTTTCTGGAATTGGTACGATAATAATCCACAAATTACAAATTTCTAACAAATAACTTAAATTAAATAATTTAAAGTTAAAAGAAAGATTTGATCTTAATTTATATTAAAATTTTAAAATTAAATATATTTAAAAATTTTATCAAATGATTAAATATAAATAATTTTATCTTAAACAAATCATTTTGTTCCCGTCTCGTCTCAACTTAGCATCACATTGTTTCTTAAAACATCAAAGAACAAATGGACAATGCTATTAGATTTCTAAAATCAAAAATCGGGATACTAGCCCGAATTGGACCTGGTTCAGCCGGATTCTGACGAGGCTGCACGTTGCCGTTTGGATCCATGGAGACAACTGTTGGACACAAGAATTCTG
>JAOTAY010000007.1:28887337-28910047 GCA_025629805.1 Erythroxylum baracoense | reverse complement strand
ACGAGGATCTCCACTCCACCTCACTCCCGCCGTCTTTGCCCCGTTGGATTTGGTTCCAAGCCATAACTGCATGGCATCCCCTCGTAATTTGTCATTTATATCGGGGCAATTGTGCACACTAACAGCAACAAAAAAAAAAGAGGGTAAAGTGTATAAATTACTTTAGTCAACAAAAAAGTCAACATATTCAATATTTTCCACCTTACAAGAGTCTAACGAAAGACATAATATATGGAAACAGATCTTCTGTACCTAATAATATGTTCCCTCTGTATTCAATATATCTCAACCATTCAATTTTTTGCATTGAATGGTTGAGATATTAGGGGAATATGGGAGACTGGATTATTAGGTACAGAAGATTTGTTCTTATAATATATGCAAAATCTTTCTTTTATATTTTTATAAAGAGACTATTTTTATAATTTGAACATATGATCTTCTGGTCATAATGTGTTAAAATATTATTTCGGTTGATAATTACCCAATTTACTCATAATAAGGCATGAATGTCTCAATGTGCCTACAAATAGAACAATAATAGACTTATATCTCTTATTTTACTTGTTTAAAAATTAACAATATTGTAAAATTTTAAATGAATTAAAAATTTTACAATATTAGAAATATAAATAGTAAAATTTTGTTAAATGATTTTTTTAAAATTTATATTTTCATTATTAAAATTAAACCATAACAATGATACAAAGTAATATCTTTTGTTTTACTCGTTTAAAATATTTTTATTTTAAAAATTAGTTAAATTATATTATAATATTTAAAATAAAAAATATTGAACTTTTCTTTAAATAATTTTAAATAAAATTTGTTATTAAAATAAAACCATAATAATAAAAAAAACAAACATAACAATTAATTACATTAAAATATATGTTAAAATAACTCATTTTCTTTTATCAAATTATTCTAATAAATTCAGTAAATTCAAATCAAACAATAATATAAATTTGTCATAACAATTTTTATTAAAATAATTAAAAATTATAAAATAATTTTAACAATTTAAATTACTTTTAAAATATGTTGAACAAATAAGATCTACTAATTTTACCCAAAAATAGAAATTTGGACAGTTGAATCTCACACTAATATAGAGTCTGGGAAGGTCTGATAATACACAACCTTACTCTTATAAAATAGAGAGACTGCTTTCGGTAGATCTACAGACAATTAATTAGTTTTAATTAATTGATTATGAAAGGAGACGATAGCGAGTCCTTAAAAATTTTCCTTTTAATATTATAAAATAATTTTTAACATCATAACATAACTACATTAGTTTAAACTACTTTTAAAATATATTTTAATTTTACAAAAAATGGAAAAATAAAATTTTTAAGAATAAGAACCCTAACCCTTAAATATATGTATGATTTAAGCAATTGATTACTTGAAAAGAGAGGAGTAGGTCCTTAAGTCATGATTGCACCAATAATTAATCCAACACTCCAAACTCCAAAAAAAAATCTATTACAAAAAAACAAATCACCAATCAGGAGGGGCCTGTCGGTCCCACTAAGCCCCCGTTTGCTGACGTGGCAATAATTATACTGCGAAACGGAGGATGAGGACCTGACAGTAACGGAAACTGAAACAGAAAAAAAAAAAGAAAAGAAAAGTTATCACACACTCTCTCTCACGATCTGTTATAAAAATTCAAGTCACGGTTTTTGACCTCTCTCCTCTGTCTCTGCTCTGCTTTGGATCGCAATCCTAAGTTCCTGAGCTCTGAATCGAATATGAGAAGCGTAAACAACACCGTCGAGACTATAAACGCAGCTGCCTCCGCCATCGTCTCAGCCGAGGCTCGCGTCCAGCCACCAACTGTTCCGGTAAATATGTTTTGTTTGTTTGTTTGTGTTATGTATGCATATCCGTGTTGAACATCATTGAATCCTTGTTTTCATTTTATGGATCCTGAGTTTGGCCTTTTTAGTTTTATCGTTTTCATAGATGAGAAATTGTGTTGATGTGATCTTTGTTCGCCTGCTATGAAATTTTGGTAAATGGGGAACTAAGATCATGTGTGCTTTTAATCTGTTCTTCTATGCTCAACTTCGTCTAAACTAGTCTTAATTTTGATTGGTGAAGAAGATGGTAAAAGGGGATAAAGATTGAAGCTTTTTCTAGTCGAATTTGGATTCTTTCTGTAGATTATGGGAACCAGAACAAGCATATGATGAAGTTGGTTGATGATTGATGACATTATTTAGTAAGGCACCACTTTGAACCTGCGTATTGTCCTGGTAAAAGTGGTGGCATTTTTCATATACACCAATCATGTAGCTTTTTACCTGTGGATTTATTATATCTCTTGAGAAGACACCACTTCGAATCTCTGTATTTAGAGCTCTTTCCATGAAAAAGCTGTGATATCTTCCATTATAAATCCAACACGTAATTGGCTTTGTGTTCCTCGATGTCGAGACTACTCTTGCCAAAATTTTTCAAGAACAAGTGAAATTTAATAATTCTGGAATAGTTGACTCGGATGCATGACTGAGTTTATTCCATGGGATGCAAGGTGTGGGAATTTCAATGCTTCCACGTTATGGGTCGACAATTGAGAAAACTAATCATTTTTGGCTAGATTAATCTCTCCTATAGAGTTGATATTTTCCAATTTGCATGAATTTTTGACGAGGAGAGACAATGCTAGGTTTGGTCCTTTCCAAATGAGTTGTTCATACTCTTCTTACTGTCCTGTTTTATTTGAATGCAGAAAAGAAGGTGGGGAGGTTGCTGGAGTCTTTACTGGTGTTTTGGAACTCATAAAACTAACAAACGAATTGGTCATGCTGTCCTCGTTCCTGAACCAGAAGTAACCGGAGTTACAGTCCCTTCTGTTGAAAATCAAACCCGTTCAACTGCTGTTGTCCTCCCCTTTATTGCCCCTCCCTCTTCACCTGCTTCATTTCTTCAATCTGATCCCCCATCTGCCACTCAATCACCTGCAGGGTTGCTGTCTCTGACTTCCCTTTCTGTGAATGCTTACTCACCAGGTGGAACTGCCTCAATTTTCACCGTAGGCCCTTATGCACATGAAACGCAACTAGTCACACCACCGGTGTTTTCTGCATTTACCACTGAACCTTCAACTGCTTCTTTCACTCCACCTCCTGAATCTGTTCAATTGACAACTCCATCATCTCCTGAAGTGCCATTTGCGCAACTCCTGACATCTTCTTTGGAGCGTGCTCGAAGGAACAGCGGAACCAATCAAAAGTTTGGCTTGTCCCACTATGAATTCCAGTCTTATCAGTTCTACCCAGGAAGCCCAGGTGGTCAGCTCATTTCACCAGGTTCAGTGGTCTCAAATTCTGGCACCTCTTCTCCTTTCCCTGATCGACATTCAATTCCTGAATTCCGAATGGGTGAAGCTCCCAAGTTCATACGTTTTGAACATTTTACAACTCATAAATGGAGTTCTAGATTGGGTTCTGGATCATTGACACCAGATGGTGTTGGGTTAGGCTCAAGGCTTGGTTCTGGTTCCATGACTCCGGAGGGTGTCGGACTAGGTTCAAGGCTTGGTTCTGGATGCATGACTCCTGATGCTGTAGGGTTACGTTCAAGGCTGGGATCAGGATCTGTGACACCTGATGGTGGGGGGCCCTTACAAAACCGTAATTCTGAGGTTGTAGGTCTTGCCAATTCCGAAAATGAACCTAAACTTGATGATTTGGTCGTTGATCATAGAGTGTCATTTGAGTTGAGTGGTGAAGAAGTTGCACGTTGTCTTGAGAACAAGTCAGCGGCATCTAGCAGATCTTTTTCTGAATTCTCCCAGAATTTTGCAACAGAAGACCAAATAGAAAGTGGCAGCGTAAGCAGAAGCGGTGCAAATTGTTTACATATTGATGAAACTTCCACCGAGGTATTGCAGAGACCTTCAGAAATGGAGGAAGATAACTGCAATGGAAAGCATCAATCTGTTACTCTTGGATCATTCAAAGAATTCAACTTCGATAATTCCAAAGGAGAAATCCCTGATAAGCCTAATGTTGCATCCGAGTGGTGGGCCAATGAAGCTATTGCTGGCAAGGAAGCTAAACCAGCGAGCAAGTGGACCTTTTTCCCAATGTTACAGCCAGAAGTGAGCTAACATTGAAAAGAAACAGATTGATGGCCTCCACATTACTGGTCCATCAGATGCAAGTCTGAAGGCAATACAGTTTCTTGACAGAATCCTTAAATTCTGAGATCAAATGACTGATGGAGGATAGGTTGAACAGATCAAAGGGAACATTCATCTCTTTTGAACCATAAAGAGAGTGCAGAGAATACAGCATGTAGGTATCATTAGGTTTCCGCTTCAATAGAGCATTTTTTCCTCTTCTTTTTCCCCGTAATGTTATACAACAATAGCATTTGCATATAGATGTTGCTTATCTAGATTATTTTTTGTCAGCTCGTGTAATATAAAGAATTTATGTCCAAGGGCTTGCTAGTTGCTGTGTCTGTGACTTGTATTCCTGCAGTTGTTATGCACGAAACACATTTTGGTCCGTTACACCAGTAATCGCTATTTTTTGAGTGCATACTAGATCGAATTCTGAACTCTGAATCTACTACTCTTGCGAATGCATTTAGTAGAGTTCAGGATTTGTAGGGATAGTGAAAGATATTGTGTATGCCATTTATGGCTGATCTCATGCCAGCTACTGTTAGGCTGGCTAACGATAAGCCAAATAATGTTGTTAGGTAACAGCCAAGGCTCACGTCTATGTCCTGCCCAACTTTCTCAACAAATAGTCCGACAGAAAAGAAAGAAACAGCCTGTGAACTTTGACAAACAAAACCACTTTATGGTTCACAAACTTAAAGATTTCTTCTTTTTTGATCTTTAGAAGAATCCGATTAGAAATTCGGTCTGAACCCAGTTCCAAATATACTTGTATGTATAATTTTATGTCGGATTTAAACCGAAAAAGTTTAAAACTCGGTTGGTCGATATGACCATTGTCACTCCTAGATTGAGGTGTCTCATCCTAGTTATGATAAAAAGATATTCATAAACCAGTTGTCAGCAATAGGGAATTGTGATCAGAATTAGTAGTTGATGAGTAAATTCAAATTCTAGGTAAGTGAAAGTCTCCATATTAGGTTCTGTATGATTCTTACTTGTTCCAAGTCTTTTTATATTTTACCATGTGGGACTATAAGTATATAGTTCACATCAACCTGAGCTAAACGACAGAGACATATACCGTTCAACTCGAAGCACGTGTTCGTTTTGTACCCATGCAGTGTTTGTATCCATGCCTCTGATCGAGTTTCTTGGATCCTTTCGCTTTTGCTGCTTGAGGAACTGAGAAAATACTTTGATTGATTCCACCCCTTTAAATAATTTGGTTTATTTTACATCATTTGATGCTCTAAAGGGCCACCTCCCCGATTTGTCAGGGTGAAGAGATTATCATGTGATGCTCTTAGTCCACTTAAATTTGGTTTAAATATGATAACTATCTATGTTTCAGTTTCATCGTTACTGCCCTTCGAGAGTTCTATGAAATGAACAAGCTTAAACTCATTAATTGGCGAGATAAATCTGGCAGAGTTTCGATTTACAAGTCTAGAATCTGGACATGATCAACCATGGCAGATGAGGTACCAACTACTATCTATTGGATACACTAAAGAGCTCTGTCAGATATGTTAAACACACCGTTTGATGGGTAAAAGTAAAGACGAAACCTTGCTTTCATGGGGGTTGACAACATGAGGTAAAGACAATTGCTGGTGATGGAGAACCTAACACGTGGGCACTGCATTTCAGGAACATGTGTTTCTCAGATTTTAACGAGGAAGGCTGTATCTTCTAACAAGTCAAGCCTGTCAATCTCAATCCCACCTATTGAATCTAAAACGTCATCCAATCCTTAACTTAGAACAGTTTGCTTTTGTCGCAAGTTCCAGTCAACCCTTTTTTGGGCATGTGTCAGTTGATGAGTTGCACATATACTTGGAATCTGCCTGGTGGTCATACTAATGATTGCTGCGGAGAACCTCCTTTCGCAGGTGAGATTATGTTAGGAAGAGTAATTGAATTTGGCTCTATGTGGTAATGTTTGTCTTTGAGATTTAGACTGAAAGCAAGTTGTAACAACCTTGAAACGAGACTGTATCGGCCACCGCTGAATTCGATCAAGTGAACAGATATGGCCATGGCTTCTGCTGTGAAAGTAGTTCTGGGATTAATTGCATTCGGGATCTTCTGGGTGCTTGCTGTTTTCCCTTCTGTCCCTTTTCTGCCAATAGGAAGGACTGCCGGGTCCCTCCTTGGAGCTATGCTTATGGTAGTATTCCGAGTGGAAACTCCAGATGAAGCATATGCTGCAATTGAGCTCTCAATCCTTGGGCTTCTCTTTGGGACTATGGTTGTTAGTATTTATCTTGAGAGAGCAGACATGTTCAGATACTTGGGTAATTTGCTGGCATGGAAGAGCCAAGGAGCAAAGGACTTACTATGTAGAATTTGTATCATTTCTGCAATTTCAAGTGCTTTATTCACCAACGACACCTCTTGTGTGATTTTGACTGAGTTTGTTTTGAAAGTTGCAAGGCAGCATAATCTTCCCCCTCATCCATTTCTGCTTGCTCTTGTTTCAAGTTCAAACATTGGTTCTTCAGCTACTCCAATTGGCAACCCTCAGAATCTGGTCATAGCTATCAATAGTAAGATATCTTTTGGAGCTTTTGTCACTGGAATTCTCCCATCAATGCTTGTGGGAGTTGTTGTGAATATTATATATCTTATGTGCATGTACTGGAAGTTGTTATCTCCTACTCAGAAGGATGAAGAAGATGCAACTGCAGAAGATGTTTCAGATGAGGATGTGCATTCTCATAGGTTTTCACCTGCTACTTTGGAACGTTTTTCAAACTCAAATTCTCAAGAGGGAAACTCTGCTTTGGAAACTACCACCATGAATGGCTCCGCCAGCGCAATAAGCCACCCTGAGACTCTGAGGAACCGTGTAACTTCAACTGAGAATGAAATGAACAATGTCCCTGGCAGTTCAGCAGATTCTTCCAAAGAGATTGATGGTTCTCTAAGAAGGGAAGAAACTGTTTCTTCAAAGAGGGAGAGCTCAGTGGAAAGAGTAGGAGATATTTCTTCTGTTGAGATATCAGAGTTCAATGAAGACTCAAAGTCCAAGTGGAAAAGAAGGTTGTTGAAATTATGTATTTATCTCGTCACAGTTGGCATGCTTGTTGCTTTGCTTGCTGGTCTAAACATGTCCTGGACTGCCATAACTGCTGCAATTGTTCTTGTGGTTCTTGACTTCGAGGATGCTAAACCAAGCCTTGACAAGGTAAAATCTATAACCACCAGGTTCTTTTCCCCTCCATTGCAGAAACATTCAAAAGAAAAATCTAATTTCTTCCGCAAAAATCCGGTTCATGTCTCTCTTTTTGCCTCAGGTCTCCTACTCACTGTTGATTTTCTTTTGCGGAATGTTCATCACGGTCAACGGCTTTAACAAAACCGGAGTTCCAAGCTCTTTGTGGGACAAGTTGGAGCCTTATGCACATGTAAACCATGCTGCTGGAACTGCAATACTTGCTATTGTCATACTCCTCCTGTCAAATTTGGCCTCCAATGTACCAACTGGTATGCTAATATTTCAAGTTCATAACTCTTGATAGTTCAAGCCCTGTTCACTGCATTGAGGCTTACAGTGAGCAATGGTAAAAAAAATGAACCATATTTAATAAATCAGATCCGCACCCGTATAAGGTCCGCTTCTGTATACTCGTTACGGGTGTATTAAAATCTCGTACATTTCTGAATCATGACATATGATAACTACTAACATAATGTACATGATCATGAACTACTGACACAAACATTCCTACTATGAACTGCAACTTTCTGGTGGCTCAACTCATTCAAACTGCCTGTTCTTTCTGTTCCTAATTTCTTAGTTCTGTTGCTCGGATCTCGGGTTGCGGCATCGGCAGCAGCCATATCCGCGACAGAGGAGAAGAAGGCCTGGTTGATTTTAGCTTGGGTGAGCACAGTAGCTGGGAACCTATCCCTCCTGGGATCAGCTGCCAACTTGATAGTATGTGAGCAAGCAAGAAGTGCTACACATTTTGGATACAATCTGTCTTTTTGGAACCATCTTAAATTTGGATTTCCCTCTACTCTTCTGGTTACTGCTGTTGGCTTAACACTCTTAAGATGATGATAATCCTATTATCATAATATATGTAATTATAGTAACGATTGAAATCGATTTAGTTCAAACCAGTTCGATCATTGTACTTGTGATTGACACTCTGTGACTTAGTCAGATTGGGCTAGGCTAATAAAAGTCGAACTTTGTGTTGTGACTGTTTTATTTCCAAGTCATATTGTGTAGACCACACTTGTTATTCCGTCGTTTGAGAAGAAGGTTTATAATTGAATGGAACGGATTGGGATAAAAGAGTAAGGTTTCATATTAAATCTCATTTTATCCTAAACAGTAAAAATAAAAATTTTCGATTTGGAGAGTTTTAGATGAAATTTAAAATGATAAACAACTTTATACTGTATTATATTATAAACCCTTCATCCAAACAACATTTTACTATATTACATTATGAACCCTTCTATTCCTCTCAAAATAACAATTTTATAATATTGCATCCATTTACAATTTATTCTATTATAAATCATTTCATTATAAATCATTCTATTAAAAACCTTACTTCCAACTAAACATAACCTTAAATTCTAACACACTAGCTCAAATTCATGAACCCATTTTCCAAAAGGACATCACTCATAATGCAGTTCTCCCGTGTTAGAATGACATTTGGATCCGAGTCAGAAGATCAACGACTAGGTTCAGGTTAACTAGATCTCAAGTTAGGTAGGTTCAAGCTCAGTTATCCTGACTCGAGGTTCAATAATTATAAAAACATGACATCGTTTTATAAAAAATGATATTATTTTTATTTTTAATTGAAAACATAAAATCAAGAAGACCAATTACTAAACTTTCTATTATAGAAAAAAACGAAAACTCTTAATTTTGTTAGGACTGACAATTAAATTCAAGCTTAGTTCGAAGTTAATGAATTCGCTTAATTTGATTAAATATTTGAAATCGGATTTAAACTTATTTTTTAAAATTCTAAATTTTAAATTAGATTCGGTTCGAGTTACTTGACCGAATAGGTTCATCGGACTCAAATCCGAACCGTGTGTCTCAAGTTCGACCCGAGTTTCAACGTGAAACCTAATTTTTAGTAACGATAATTGTTCCATTTGTTAAAAAGAAAAAGAAAAGAACCGTCTTTGTCTTGGTAATGCCAAGTCGACAACAAACATGATAAGAAAGTCAAGTGGGGCTATAGCACGTGCGAGGATGGTGGTGGGGTCTACATCTCATGGACCCCGCTCATTTATTATTATTTCTTTTTTTCCACACTCCTTCACTTCCTTCCTACTACGGCTATTCATATTCGATGGCTTTTATGTTTGTTTTTATCTAATTTTCCAATAATTGGAAAAGAAAATGGTAAGGACTTTTAGGAACTTTTGGAGTGTGGCTCTCCTAAAGTCTTATTTTTTGAGTTGCGACTCTTTTAAAATTTTTATTAACTGATATCAGAGTTGGTCTTGGAATGGTAACTTACGAAGTGTTGTCCTGAAAGTGCTAGCCGTGACCAACGTGACTATAACTAACTTGGAGTAGTGGTCTGAAAGTATTAGCTATGACCAACGAAGACGTTGATCCTTACGAAAGGACCAATGTTACAGTCTGATCCAATTATAAAGTATAGAATTTGGATCTCATATTGATTAAATACAAAGTTTGTGTGGGATTTATAAAAAGTTTGAACTCTCCACTCTCACAAGCTAGCTTTTAGAGTATGACTCTCCTAGGGTCCTTATCAGAAAATTTGAATCATATATATAATGTAATTTGTTAATAATTTTAAAATTTTAAAATCGAAGTCATGTATTTTGAACTATTATTCTTAAATTTTAACTTATATTTGATTAAATAAACATGATTTTAATTTTAAAACTAATTATTTTAATAAAGTTCGCGTATTAAAGTCATAAATTATATTCACTAGTGTCAATTAAAGGATGTATGAACTTTCATTACTCTCCCATCACTTTGTAAGGCTTTTTGGATGATCAATATGCTTAGTGAACTAATCCCACTTTTGTTATGAATGGATTAAGGAAAGGCCATGGGTGTTAAAGTCACAAATGGAATAAAGTGTGATATGAGCATAATCTTTCAAAACACCTCATAATGTTGTGGATGGACCCCTCCTCTAATTGGGCAATGCCCAAGTAGTGATGAAGTCTATGAACAACTTTCATCAAATTGCACAAAAAGCATTTATTTCTAGTAGGCCAAGTTTCCACTTTTTTCACTTTTATAGTTAAAATATAGAAAGGGGATTACATCTAATTAGATCCATTCATATTTTATTTAGGCATTTTCCAATTATTCCTATAATGTTTGACCTTTTTTAGGGATTATAGAAATTATTGATACAGAATATTTTGGTTGGATCAAGTGTTATTTTCCAATTGTTTTCAGTAGTTCAGAGAGATCATTTGGTCTAAGTTTAAGATTTATACCAAAGTTTGAGGTTTGAATAGTTTTGCAAGAATTTGTTTGAACAACGAATTCGACATTTTGAGGAACATTAGGATAAGATAAGGCTTATAACAAATAATTAATTTGCTGAGATAAAAGATAATTATCTGCAACATGTGAAATTTTACTTATTTAAAATTAAAATTTTAAAATAAGCAAGACCTTTTTTTCTAAATTTTTAATTTAATAAAGAATAAATTATCATAAAATTTGTTCCAAACTTATAAATTTAAAATTATGGAAATAAAACGGCCCTTTAGGAGATGGTCGAGTTAGTGGAACGAAGGACATAAGGTTAAAAGGTCCTATGTTTGAGCCTGTCGTATAGGACTTATCTAGTGCAAAATACCCGATTAACATAATTTACAAACTATTGCGTCAATTTAAAAATTTATCCGACTCACATCCAAATAATAACGACTATAGTTCCTTCGTTTCAAGAAAAAAATGTCATACTAAACTTGTCTTATTAACGAAGAAAAAAAAAACAGTTAGGCCACTCTTGCCGGCTTGTGAAATGGTAGAGTACCGTAATCAGTAAGCAATACGTAATAATATAGAATTTAAGACAGTGATTTTATATTAATTAATTATGTATTATTTTATGGTAATTGAAAATCCCGTCTATTTTGTACTTGTCGTGAAAATTAAAAATGAACTAAAAGTCAATTATTGGTTATTTTTTAATACGAGAAATAATTTATATAACTGTTGAATGTTAAGTTTTGTTAAAAAAATGAATTTGATAAGTAAATAAATAATATAATAAAATATTGTTCAACTAATTTTTAATTAATAATTTAAATACACGTATCATAATATTGTTAATATAAAATTTAATTTTTATCAAATTAATTAAATTTAAAATAATTTATTTTATTAATTCAAAATTTATAAAAATTAAATTGAATAGTGATGTTAATAATAATTAGTCAGGTATATATATATTATTTATATTACAGTGTTTTATTGTTAATTTTTATTAAAAAATAAAATTTAATAATTTTAAATAAATTAAACTAAGACTTAATCTCGTATCGTTACCATAAATAAAATAGCGAAAGTAATAATTTCTCACACTTGCAATAACTTCAGACATTATTAACTTTCTAAAAATATTCTTACATTTATTTTCTTACAATCCTCATGTTTCGGGCGTACTCGTTTCTCTCTCTCCTGTTCTTTCTCTGTCTACGCGATCTCGTCACCAGCTCTCAAAATTCACGAGGCAAGGAATAGAAAAATCTTTCCTTTTTGCTTGCTACGTTCTTAGATTCCAAAACGCGTATCATGGTATTTCAAGAACGGCCCTTTCAAGTATAAAGAAGTTGATTTTACAATCTTTTCGCTGCTTCGATTTGGGCTGGCGTATCAGTGCTCTTGTCTAGCTTCTGCCGTCCAACTCATGGTAAGTGTCCGGTTTAGTTTTGTTCCTTTTTCTTGTAGTGTGTAATTGTAGTTTACATCTGGGCACTCATTGTTTGTTAATTTAGGTCGTATGTTGTTGTTTCTGATTGTACATGTAGATCTGTTTGTTGGTTTTGTGAACATTTAGTGACTGGGATCGTAAATGTTTGTTTGGTTCCTGGGTTAATCGGGGAAAGGAAGAGAAATGTAAGTGAGTAAAGCTATTTAGTGGTGTTAGTTGTTTTAAGTAGTAATGCTATTTCAGGTTGCAAGAAAATCTGGAATCTGGAATCTGAAACTGTGACATGTCGAGTATTTTGAGGGTCATTTCTTTAAATTCCTTTAGACATATTTGCAATTGTTAAAGATATGCATGCTGAGATGGTGGGAGTTGAATTTTTTAAAGACGTGTTTTTTCTGGTTGAAGTCAATGGTGTATGTTCTTTGAACAATCCATTGTAGGTGCTAAGATTTAGAATGCTTTAAGGCTTTTCCACAGAACCTGGACCTGGAACCATTTTATCTTTGATTTTTGGATCAATTTTGACTTTTCCACCTAAGGATAATGACCTTATTATGTTAACTGGATTTTGACACCCGTTTTGCTCTCATTTGCAAAAGTCCATTTATTAAGTACACTTCCAAATATACACAGATGCGTGCATTTGCAGAATTTTCATTAAGGAAAAGCTAATGTTTGAATGGCGCTGTTTTTACATATAATATATAGTATTCTCATAATGAAGTTTCTATTTTATTTGTGCAGGTATTTTGCTTCCTAATAAAACTATAATTCTCACACTAATTGTTACTGGAAATTGACGATGTTGGGTTCTTAATTTATCGAAATTCCTGCAGTCATTATCGGTGGTTTGGAAAGTTGATTATTGTACATTTTCAAGCCAAACAAGTTTTTTCATGTGTTATTAATAAAACATGGACATATTGTGAAGTAATTGTGATGCTGGAGATTAAATAGGTTTGAGAAACCTTTGGTTCTGTAAGTCTAAGAAAACGAAAAATATGCCTTCATGGTGGAAGTCATCATCCAAAGAAGTGAAGAAGAAATCATACAAAGAAAGTTTCATTGACACAATACATCGAAGGTTTAGAAGCCCATCTGAGATTAAGTCAAACAACAGATCAGGAGGGTCTGGAAGACGCTGCAGTGACACAATTTCTGAGAGGGGATCTCAATCTCGAGCAGAATCCAGGTCACCCTCACCTTCAAAAACACATGTTTCTCGATGTCAAAGCTTTTCTGCGAGGTCCCATGCCCAACCACTTCCCCTTCCTAGTGTGCATACTCCAGTTGTGGGGCAAAAGGATCCTGGAAATGGCATATCAGCGAAACCAAGATCTGAGAAAAACTCGAAATCATCATTGTTTCTGCCTCTTCCAAAACCAGCATGCATTCGTGGTAGGCCGCATACCACAGATCTAGATTTAGATTTGGTCACTGCTTCGGTTTCTAGTGAGGGCTCCATTGATAGTGATGTTCCTGCTAATTCTACTCATCGCAGTCCACAGGCAATTGACACCGACCATGGGACAAGAACTATTGTGTCCAGCCCTTCCAGGTAAGCCTTCTACTTTATTGTAATATTAGGGACATTATTAGTGGCCTTTATGCTTTCATACTTTAGCTAGTTGCTGATGCAATTTATGTTACTTTCTCTGAAGTGCAACGCTCAAGGACCAATCAGCTTCTATTGGCCAAATCAGTGCAAGGGAAGAGAAAAAACCATCTTCCCTTGTGTTTGGTAATCATACTCTACCTACATCACCTAAACGGAGACCTCTTGGAAGCCATGTGCCCAATCTACAAGTTCCATACAATGGTGCTTTCTCCAGTGCCCCAGACAGCTCAATGTCAAGTCCTTCTAGAAGTCCAATAAGGCCATTTGGAACTGAACAACTCATGAACTCTGCTTTTTGGGCAGGCAAAACTTATTCAGATGTCAATTTGTTAAGTTCTGGCCACTGCTCCAGTCCTGGATCAGGTTACAATTCTGGGCACAATTCGATGGGTGGGGATATGTCAGGACAGCTATTCTGGCAACCAAGCAGGGGCAGCCCTGAATGTTCTCCAATACCCAGTTCTAGAATGTCTAGCCCTGGTCCTAGTTCTAGAGTTCAAAGTGGTGCTGTTACCCCTATTCATCCTAGAGCAGGGGTGGCAACCTTAGAGACACAAACAAGTTGGCCTGATGATGGTAAACAACAAAGCCATCGTTTGCCTAGACCACCAGTAACAAATTCATGCCCGTTTTCTCATTCTAATTCAGCAGCAACATCTCCCTCTGTTCCAAGAAGTCCTGGAAGGGCAGAAAATCCACTGAGTCCTGGATCACGGTGGAAAAAGGGAAGACTACTGGGTAGAGGCACATTTGGTCATGTTTTTGTTGGATTTAACAGGTAAGTCAGGACAAACAGATGCTAAATCTGCGTGAAAATGTATCCAGAAGTGTCTAATTGTTATACACTCTTCAGTTTTAGCATAAGAGAGACCTTACTGGTTTATAGCATGGTTATTTAGCTAATAATCACTGATAACAATTTACATCCCATAACAATACATCAATAATTACTCTTTAACATCATGACTTTTTAGTGACTTCAAGTTTAATATGCAATAAAGAACTTCTCGCTGCACGTCTCATTTCATTTCTTCAACTGGTTAGTGAAAGTGGTGAAATGTGTGCAATGAAGGAGGTGACACTGTTTTCAGATGATGCCAAATCTAAGGAAAGTGCTAAGCAATTGATGCAGGTAAGTTCATTGCTACTACACAGAAACTTTTTATGTTCATGAGACTTTTTGTTTCTCTTCATTTTTCCCTTAATGGATTTGAATTTCATTTAAAACCTTCAAACAGGAAATTTCGTTGTTGAGCCGCTTGCGACACCCCAACATTGTGCAATATTATGGGACTGAGACGGTATGCCTTGACATGTGTTATTATTCTTTTTATGTATATTTCACTTGACTTCAGCTTACAGAGATCTAAAGTTTTCATGACTAGGGGAAAATTAGGCCTCAAAGAATATCTTAGTCTATGTCAGAAACATGCAATGCGCCATAGAGGACATATGAGAGAGTATCAGGCTACTCAATAAAGTGGGTTAAGTGGAAATGTTATGAGTTAAATTGATATTATGTCACATAATTATGTTGGGGTTAAGATGTATTTTATAGGAAATAAAATTTGCAAGTATCCAAATTAGTTGCTTTATTTACATGGGAGCTGCTTGAGGGCACATTTGGTTTTGGATGGTATCAAGCATTGATCTTAAATTGATGTATAAATGTTACTTATAGGAATGGTTAAAACACGATAAACTGCTTGCTAAAAAATGTAATGATTGGAGGTGAGGTGATGGAAGCTAGTTCTTTTAGTTTGAGGTATCTGCTCAGATCTTGATTCAAACCTCTCAAATTTAGGGATATAGCAAGTTTTTTTTGTCAACTATACTGATGCTGTGGATTTTGTTGATTATTTTCTTCAAGTGGTATTAAAGCTTTTATTCTTCATTTGTGTCCATTTCATTTGTCTATAGATTTCTTATCTACCTAGTTGCTTGTCTTAATGAAGGTTTTTAATACTTCTTCACAGGTTGGTGACAAGCTCTATATATACTTGGAGTATGTTTCTGGTGGGTCCATATATAAGCTTCTCCAGGAATATGGACAGTTGGGTGAGCTAGCAATTCGTAGCTACACGCAACAGATCTTGTCAGGACTTGCGTACTTACACTCTAAAAACACTGTCCATAGGTGAATTGAGTTACCTACTTTATAGGCTCTTTTCTGCTCAACTTGAAGATTGCTGACATTCTTATGCTGAATCTAACATGCAGGGATATTAAAGGAGCAAACATACTTGTGGATCCAAACGGTCGTGTTAAATTGGCAGACTTCGGGATGGCAAAGCATGTGAGTAGACGATTATTTTCTTCTTTGAATTGGCATGCCTTTAATTGACCTGTGAGTTTATTGGTAGGGAATCTGTAGAATGGTGTTCAAGTTGAATTTCTTTATTTTTCTCAGTCATCTAACTTACCTTTGGTGACTCATTTGTTAACTTAATATTCTTTTGGTAGATGCTCTTAGAGCAAAAGTCAGGTTTATTGACGTTGTTACCTCTGCGAACGAATCCTAAAGTTTGACCTTCTTTACGAGTTTCATGATCCAATTATGATTTCATAGTGCTTTCTTAATGTTATTTCCACAGATCACTGGACAATCATGTCATCTATCTTTCAAGGGTAGCCCATACTGGATGGCACCTGAGGTCTGAGGATAATTTTTGACTTTTGCATGCTTAGTCATGTGATGATTCTTCATTCATCAGTTGTTTATTCATTTATTGTTTTCAGGTTATAAAGAATTCAAACGGTTGCAACCTTGCGGTGGATATATGGAGTCTCGGATGTACAGTACTGGAAATGGCTACAACAAAACCACCTTGGAGCCAATATGAAGGGGTATGTTCAGTTGACGGGGATATAAATTATCTGTATTGATGCGATATGAAACTTTAAGCTCATCTCATCTCATTATGAACTTCTTATATTTATCTATGTGAACTTACTTTCTTCTATTAGACAATCTGAAATATTTGCATTATGATCTGAAGGTTGCTGCCATGTTTAAGATTGGAAATAGTAAAGATCTTCCAGTAATTCCTGATCACCTCTCTGATGATGGTAAAGATTTCGTCTGGCAATGTTTACAAAGGAACCCACTGCACCGTCCTACAGCTTCCCAGCTTTTGGACCATCCTTTTGTAAGGTCTGCAGCACCTTTGGAAAGACCTGTTCTTAACCCTGAACCTAAAGATCCACCTTCTGCCGTTACAAATGGGGTTAAAAGTTTGGTAACTTTCTATTCCATGTTTTTATTTTTTTGTCGACTAAGTGCAAATTTGTTGAATTAATTGTTAGTTTCTGGCACTACCCCTGTCATAATTTGCTAATTTTGACTAGGATTCATATGTTAATTGGTTTCCTGTGGTTTATATGAATTTGTGAATATCATGTTTTTTACGAATTATATATGCTTCGTATCTTGTATTGCCTCTTAATATCTTTGCATCGTGAATAAGTTTATGGTGAAGTATCAGTAATAAGTTTGTGTATGTACACGCGTCTGGAGGAAATTTAAGTTCGGAACATCTAGCTTATGATGGTCCATCCTGAATGTAGTGAATGTAGGGAAATAAGTGTTCATTCAATCATTAGAAATTTGTTGTCTAAACACTTTTTTTATGCTGATCAAACATTGTTTTCGTGTCTCCTTTTAGTAATTTTATCTGACATATAAAATTTAATTGCTGTTCTTGTTTGCTCATAGGGAATTAATCAAGCGAGAAATTTTCCCTCCTTGGACTCAGAAATGCTTTCAGTTCATTCATCAAGAGTTTTGAGAACGAGTCCTCATCTCAGGTATTGGCTCTTTCTCTCCCAGGAGTGCGAACTATGATATTGTTTCCACTTGTGTATTTAGCTTCTGCTCTGATATCATTTCCATCATTTGTAGTGACATCCATATTCCAAGGAACATATCATGTCCTGTTTCACCAATTGGCAGCCCCCATTTGCATTCAAGGTCACCACAGCACCTGAATGGGAGAATGTCTCCTTCACCAATATCTAGCCCTCGGACTACCTCAGGTTCATCCACACCCCTAACCGGTGGCGCTGGGGCTGTTCCCTTTAATCTTTTAAAGCAGTCAGCTTATTTGCAAGAGGGATTTATGAACATGTCAAAGCCCTCAAATGCCGTATACAGCAATGGCCCTTCTTATCATGATTCCAATCCTGATCTTTTTCGAGGAATGCAGATAGGGTCTGCTATTTTTCCAGAGATGATTCCCTGTGAAAATGATGCGGTAGGGAAGCAGCTTGGGAAGCCCACACATGGGGAACTAAATGATGGACAGTCAGTGTTGGCTTATCGAGTGTATCGGCAGCTTTTGGGAGATAATCTGCAGATAAATCCATCCTTGGACCTAAGTCCAAACTCTCCATTACTTAGCCGGACTAGTGGTATCTAACAAACTGCATTTTGCTTTCTTAACGTGTTGATCAGATCAAGTTCTCAGGTTCACCAACAGCTGAGGGAACTAATTGATCCAAATAAGGATTCGATTGAAAAACTGTTAACATAGGTTAAGATTTACGGAAATAGAGGGGAGCAGATGACTTATAGAGGATCAGCAAGAAATCCATAAATGTTACAAGTCTTTTGATAATTGATAATTCTGATTCGGTTTTGACTGTGAAATAGACTCTGCTTTCTATCCACCTTGCAGCCAAGTTTCTGGTTTGATGAAGCTTCAACTTGCATCGAGTATAGAGTGTAGAAGCTTGTGGCTTGTGATTCCCCTAGAGGCATGGCTTCAAGTGTTCCAGTGTATGGCAGTTCCAGAGAAGGGAAAATATTCATGTATATTCTTTTAGATCATTGTACAGAAGGAAAGCCAAAGACAAGTACAATTACGAGCATTAGACTACAATTTTTGAAGTCTGAAACTGCTGTACAGAAGATGGAGAATGGAATTGAAGTTAGTGAAGCAATTTGTAGATTTGCTGAGACTAGTGTATACTATCTTTCGTCCAATCCTTGGATTAACTGTCATAATGTACTCTGAATCACATTACAGAAAGGAGAGGTGAAACCAAATTGTCCTTTAATCTCTTATACTTTCTATCTATAGATATTAGAAAGGACACAAAGCATCATACCAACGCACCAACAGCTTGATGCATCACCAACATTGCCAGTGCAATTCTGAGACATCCTCTCTAACGGCTTCCGACCTTTAGGTACCTGAAATTCTGACCTTTGAATTCCATTTGGTGGTCGCTGATTTTCTCAGGCAGCAAACTTTCCGGGATTTTCTTCAGAATGAACTCATCGGAGTCAGTCCATATCTCTAGATCCCACATGATTGCATACACATTCACCAGAACTCTGGTCTTAGCGTTCATAAAGCACATTCCCCGATGATAAATGGTGCTGAAGGGTGGAGCCTTAGTGACAAGTTGCGGATAATGCAGATATAAGTACGAGAAAAAGCATAATAGGTGCAATTATAACCGTAATATTACAGTCGTGATTGCAGATTACGAGCAAAAACTTAGGGAATGAATCTCTTACAAGCAAGAAAGACACATGTCATTGTCAGAAAACTTGATTTCAGAAGTTGGATCATCCTGTATGTCCAAGAGTATGTCCATCAAATCCTTCATCTTCCCTTCAGAAACTTTTGTTGAGTTTGGTTCGAGGCTTTAGGAATACTTTGATGACGTAGTAAACCAAACAAGGTTTTAGACCTTTTTGGATTAAGCATCTTATATATAGAATGAGTTTTTATGCTAAACTCAAGGGTTAATGTGAGAAAATTTTGCTTTGAAACAACAATTTTTGGTAGAAATTAAACGTTATAGAAAATATGAACTGGAGCTAATTGTTAAATCAGTCACAATCTGAATATAGGAAAAGAGTTGTATATCAGCAAATTAAGTACTTGGCATTAACTAAGATACTGAACTTATTACAGAAAAATCTGGCCTGGTAATTAAAAGGGCCTGATGAAGTAAAATCTTCTATGACAATCTGGACACCAAAATAAAAGGCTAAATGAAAGAACTTCCCTGCAATAAAAAGAAAATCTTTTCTCCACTTTTCAGAAGACCATTGCTAAAATTGGAACCTCTGCTGAGAATGTAATGATCACATTAATGAGAATATTATATATTTAAAAAAAAGAAACTTCCCTTCATCTTACATTATGTCACCGTTCTCTGTTTGGGTATATACTTCAACTTCATACCTTTCTCAGACTTTATTCTCGATTTGACCTTACCAGCTCTCACGGTAGAATCATGCAGTGGAATATTAACTAAATGATTTGGACCAGTGATTAGAGGAGTTTTGGTATCAGAAAACTGGGAATCCACTGCCGAGGGGCTGCTCTGAACCTCGGTACAACCTGGTGGATCAAAGTTTGGGGAAAGCACCAATTTGACATGCTCAGCTGACACGGCCTTGTTCCACCCTGCACAAGACATCGCCAGTTAGAATATGCTGCAAATGTGTCAAAAATGATTGTCAAATCTGTTGACAAATTCAACTCACTCTCTGCCAGAAAAGCATTTGCTGCTTTGCTGGAGAACTGCAAACGTCCCAGGAGAGGACTTTCCTCCATGGATGGATACATTTTTGGCATTTCGTCAGTGTCTTCCACAGAACAATTTCTTGAACAGCTGTGACTGGATGATGGCTTGCCCTCACCCTTACCGACAGACCTATCAACCTGAGATTCTCTACCACTAATATCAACCAGCACTGGACTTCTGCTTGCACTTTGGCTCACGGGCCGCCAAAACTTTATTTTTGATCCGTTAGTGACACAATGAGCATCATCATGTCTAATCTTCTCTTGACTGATATTTTTCTTTGCCATTTGATGCTCCACCACACAGTGATCTTCAGTCTCATCCAAATTGGTATCATCAGAATGTTGACCATTCCCCAGTGTAACAGATATAGAGCCAATCATAACTTCCCCGTTCTTAATCTGATCTGGCTGATTTATTCCTTCAATGTGCACACCGATTCTTGAACTCTCTCCATGAGGTTTTGATTTTCTGCTCCACTTCTTGATGCCATTAACTATAGGAACAGGCTTCCCATCCCTTTGACTTCCGTGGAAACCATTTGATAGGTGATTTCTTTGTGATTTTCTAGGCATGCTCCATCTAGCAACAGCTATATGCATGCGGCTATTTCCTTGATCTGTGAGCCTTTCAAAATTACCAGCATTCATATTAGAGTATTCACCATTAGACTCAGTTTGGAGCCCCAGATCCACATATTCAACCGTAGTTGGAGGCAGAAAGTCTTCAAAGGACAAGGTACCATGATTTCGTGGTCTATCTGAACCATGTGTACCAGTATCAGATACAGATTCTTCAACTGTTGCTACAGCCTCCAGCCCATCATCACTGTGCTCCGTAGCATTTAACAGATCCCCTTGTCCTTGTTCCTTAGCTTTCTGCTCTTTATGCCTGAGTTTTTTAAGCCTCTTCCTCTGCAAAATCTCAGCTTGCCTGCAAAGGTTACCAAAAAATAAGTTTGGGCAAAATTTAGAAATTGATATTGAAGCACATAATTTCAACCATCATTGCATGCCTGCTGTTAACAACTATCATCATGTGCAGAGCTCTAAACCAAAGATGAAACTAACAAAATTATTCATCAGCAAACTAAGTGAACTATAATTATCCTCCTTCTCTGTTAACACCCTTAGCTTCCTCCATAACCTGCCATGCAAGCTAACAGTGAACCGTGACCGTGTTGAAGAAGAAATAGAAACTTGCAGTCGTGGCATGCAAGGTAACATGACAAAATTAATCATAATGTAAACAAACCTTCTCTGGGCAGCTTCCTCCTCCTCCACCAGCAACTTTTGGCATCTCAAAGCTTCAGCATCCTTGTCAGCAAGCCATGCTTTGACCTTAATCCAAAGATGAAAGGTATTTATTCACACCATGATGGCAAGAAAAGTGCTAATCAGCAACTTCTGTGTGTGCAATAGCAAAAGGCCATATGTGTTGAACAAAGGTAAAATCAACTGCAAAGGATTAGATATCGAAAGTAACTAACCAATTTCTGCTCCACCAGAAAGCTAGTGCAGGCCACTAAATTCTTTGTTTCAAGGCCAATCTTTGCAGCTTCTCCATCAAAGATATACTTTTGCATTGATACTGCAGCTCCACACAAGAATGTTTTTTCACTTGCATCATCAAGGATACCAAACAGTTCCTCAGACTTCAAAGGAAATCTTGAAGGCCCAGATTGGATTATGTCCTGCAAAAGATTGGATATATTCTTGAATTAGAATGCAACAATAAAAAAATTTGAATCAGAAAATGAAATAATTAACAGGAAAAGGATGAGTTCCATTACCAAAAGGATAGAACCAGCCCTCAAGCAATATTGTGGAAGAGAACAAAATCCTGGTTTCCGTGTAAGTGTTGTCAAAGACTTCACGATCAAAGAACCTGGAACTTCCTAGTCGGCAATTAAGAAATGAAAGAATTCTTCATAAAGTAATCATGAGAATTATATATATATAAACAAAATTAGAGCATCTTCCAATGATATGAAAGCAACTACTTCAGAAATTGATTTTAAAGAAAGAAAAAGATGGGATTAGTCAACATGTAAGCACAACATCCACACTCCGCTTCACAATAACATTAAACTGATTTCCAAACATATCATGTTTTCTCAGCCACAATGTAATAAAAGAATGGAAGTTCGAGGAAAATCAGTATTTGTAGATCTCATACATAAAAGAGCAAAAGATTCTAAACATTTTACCATAGGCAATGAAAATTTGAAATTTTATACGAAATGAGAATGATCCAATTGGAAATAGACAATCAACTCAGTATCAGTTGCAACAGATAAGGTACTAATGACCAAAGCAAACATAATTGTACCACCATACAATAACGTTCTAGGAGCATCAATCTTGAGAAGTTATATAAATAGGTTTCAAGAAAAGGAATCCAAGAGCAAAATGAAATACCTCCAAAATCACGTCATTGAAAGATAAAATTTCCTTTGCATCATTCTCAGAGAG
>JAOTAY010000007.1:28851903-28887237 GCA_025629805.1 Erythroxylum baracoense | reverse complement strand
TTCAAACAAAATGCCATGACTTATTTCAATGGCATAACTTGATCAAAATTTATAATCACATGCATTTTCAATAATCATAAAATTGTACATACACACATATATAGGCAAGCATTTGCCCAATCACATAATAACTATAAATACATTACCCACCTAATTTGCTTGATAACCCAAGTTCAGTGTTGTCTTTCCTCTTCACCTTGGATAGGGCTTGCTTGGTTTCCTATAATAAACCAAGTTCTTATTCAATAGGAATTTAAATTTGAGAACTCATAGAACCAAAAGCATGAAATTGACCCTAGAAAACATAACCCATACATTTCCCAAGCTCTTTGAACCAAAAGCCCTTTAAAACTCCAATAGATCTAAAAATCGACTTACTTTCAAAACTTCACCAACTAATGAGATTCTTAGCTCTAAAGAAAGCTCTTCCCTTCCTCTTTCTTTTTCCTTTCTTGCACAACTTCAAAATCACTCTTTAAAACTAAGAAAAATCATCTTCCCTTCCTCTTTCTTTTTCCCTTCTTGCGCAACTTCAAAATCACTCTTTAAAACTAAGAAAAATCAAACCATAGCTTAGCTTTCTTTCTTTCCCTTCTTTTCTCTCCAACAACACTCTCTCCCTCTTCTATCTTCTAATTTTTCGTTTCTCTCACTTCACTCTCTTCAATTCATGTTTTTGGTCTTCTTCTTCACAAGACAACACTTTCCTTTCCCCTTTTTACCCTTAATGAATGTTAAAGTCCACTTTACCCTTCTTTATAAACTTAAGTTCTTTTAACCTTAAGTCATCTTCCAAAAATATCCTTATGCATCTTACAACATCAACACTTTAATTCTATCAATCCATGAATTAAATCCTCCTAAACTTGACATAATAATTACTCCAATTAAAAGATTTATCTAACAATACTACAAATTTGATTCAAATCATGCTTACTAAAAAAAATTTCAAGGCCCAACACATATGGTATGGTGAAATTTTCAAATTTAAATCCGGTAAAAAAGCCAACTTGTTTTTTGATACGTGTCCAAACCGATGATGCCACAACTCAAAACTGTCACATGCGTGGTAAGCAAAGGAATTATTTAAATAAAAATCAAGTGAAGGACCTTTCAAAGCTTTTTTCGATAAAATGTTCCTGGGCGTTAACTTGTAAATACCACCCATTGCTTCACATATCGTAACCATATACTAAGTCCATGGGTCTTGCAAAAAAACTTTGTCAATGATGAATATTATTGCTAGACTGTTTTGGGTTGCAATTTTGTGAACAGACATAAGGTTGTGATGGAAAGTGGGTATGCACAGTACATTTTTTAGGTTTAAGTGAGGTGTTACTCTAGCCTCTCCGATATGAATGACGGATCTATGGGATCCATCGGGCAACAAAACATGTTTAATAACAGGTTTTTTGGTTAGGTTGATGAGTGTACGAGGGTTTTTGCACATATAGGTTGAGGCACCCGAGTCGACAACCTATGAATCACTATCATAATTATCATCGCAAAAAGAAAACGAGTTGTGAGACATACTTGAAAAGCTATTTAAAAGCTACATGATTGACTTCCAAAACACACTTACGCTTGATAAAGCTCATGAGCTCTGGTACTTGTTTCGCTAAGGACTCGACATCTATCCCTAAGCCTTCCTCAATCCTATTCGGTGTCTGGACATCTATTTTGTTTACTGCGGCAGCAAATTCCTTCTTCCCTTTTTTCTTCTGGAGCTCTTTGTACTAATCGGGTATCCTATGCAGCTGGAAACATGTTTCCCTCAAATGCCCTTTTTCATGGAGGTAATTGCAATACTTCTCTTCCTTCTTGACATTGCCTCTCCTGTTCCATGATTCTCGACCCCTATTATTCTATTTTTTCATACCTCCTTTGTTGGCCAGTAAAGCAACTCCCATTTGTCCTATGCTATTTGTATCAACAGAGACAATTTTTTGTTTTCGATAATTAGAATCATAGAAAAGGCTTTGTTTACTTCTGGCAATGGATCCATGAGTATGATTTGGCTTACTACAGTAGTATATTCTTCTTTTAATCCTAATAGGAAAAAGTCATGAGCTTTCCGTTGCTAACAGTCTCAACATTATGCTTAGAAACTTCACACTCACAAGTCTTGATAGGCATAAAGCAATCAATATCATTCCACTTTTTTTTTAATTTCGTGAAGTATGTGGTAACAGAATCGTTACCTTATCGAAGAATGTTCATTTCCTGAATCAATTGATAAACGTAGGGTCCGCTGCTTTCGCCTTACCTGGCCTTGAGTTCTTCCCAAAGATCTCGGGCTATTGTTACTACTAAGAACGAGTCTACAATTTCTTTAGTGAGTGTATTAAGGATCCAAGCAACTACCATTTTGTCCGCTGTCTCCCACTTCCTTGCTAAGTTCTCATCATCTGTGGTTTTCTTGATCTCGCTGGTTATAAATCCAAGTTTTCCTTTGGCCCTCAAAGATATGAGCATCGACCTGCTCCATGATAGGTGATTGGAACTGTCGAGAGGGGTATTAACGAGAACACCTCTGGGGTTATCCACCGGTGAGATGGTAAACAAATCGGAATCGGAGGGAGATCGGTGGCTGCTTACTTCTCTTACTCCTTCGATATTGTTAGTCATTTTGGGGTATTTGGATTTTTTGGGAATTGTATGATCAAGAGCCGATAGCTCTGATACCATGCAAAATTAAGCTCCTGTATTGGAGGTTTAATAAGGAAGAAGAAATGTGTTCTATTTAATTGATAAAAGTTGTGATTCTTTCTGTACAAATGTTTGTAA
The DNA here is from genome assembly GCA_025629805.1 of Erythroxylum baracoense. Lineage (NCBI taxonomy): Eukaryota > Viridiplantae > Streptophyta > Magnoliopsida > Malpighiales > Erythroxylaceae > Erythroxylum > Erythroxylum baracoense. The sequence continues at coordinate 28,884,450 of JAOTAY010000007.1, read as the reverse complement.
TACATACAACGAAAAAGAAAAAAAGATAACTGTATTGTATGATACGTGTCCTCCTTTGATTATTCCTTTGTCCTTGCCACCCCCAGCTGTATGTTGTCCTTTGTCCTTCTTTGATTATTCATTTATCCTTGCCACCACCTGCTGTATGTTGTTTTTTAATTCAGGAGTTCATGCATGATAATTTTAAGGGCTGATTGGGCTTGTTTTGGCTTTAGCTTTTGGGCCATATTTTTCATAGTCTAACAAAGTCTCCCCTTTCTCCGTGGTAGAGATTCCTTTGCCCTTGATAGAAAGAGAGCTCGATAGACAGGGGAAAGCGACAATGCTTCTTCAATAAAGTGAGTCATGACTAATTTTTCAATAACAAAAAAATGTTAGACAACCATAAAACAGGAGAGACAAAGGAAAAGCGGGCTCTAGAAATGAAAATAAGTTGGAAGGGGTTAGATCGATCCAAATCAAGTGAATCGACAAATACAAATCAATAGGAGAAAAAATTGTTTCTCTCTACACTAATTTGTATTATGAGTGATCCATTCAATTCCGTATATGTTCCAATTAATTCAAACTTGTATAGAAAAATTAATTCAATCACATTAAACAGATTCAACTATTAAATCTTAACCTTCTTATCAATCATCCAAGTTCAACGTATTTTCTTAACATTGTTAAAACGATCCCTTTTCATGCAAGGGCCAAGCTTTCATTTCTTTCATTGGTTAGAACTCTTTAAATGCTAAACAGACCATATAACCAATTATCTCTCACTGAAGCGATTGTCTCATGTGACTTTAAAAATCCATGTACTAATGATACCCATCACACCATTTGGTAATGCTACCACTTGTAATGGTAGCCATTGATGCCTACTGTTAATGACGCAAGAAGTATAAAAATTAACAGAAAGCTGAAGACTTTAACATGATTTTCTGCAAACAGCTATCAACAACAAATTGTATAAGATAAAAGATATGGCCATGGTAAAACCAGTCTTGATGGGGTAAACCAAAAAGTATAGAACAAAAGACATGGAAGTTAAAAAAAAAGTTCTCACGGCTTATAAAATAGATATATACACCTTATCAAAAGATTATTCTTTTGGTTAAAAATTTAATGGAACTGACACGTGTGTGTTTCGTGTCAATTTTATAAAAGAAATTATCTACAAAATTAACGAAAGGGATTGATGTATCTATTTAACAAAGTATGAAGATTTTTTTGAGAATATTAAACTATGTCTGTGTCTTTTACTTTTTTATTTACAGCAAAAGAAACATATACAACCAGAAGGTCCTTGGTGACAGTTCTTCAACTTCCTATGCACTGGTAAACCCTCAACCATCAAGCGGCCGCACAAACAGATGCACGCTGACAACAACATCAATATGACCTTAACAGAATCAATTTAAGAGAGAAAAGGACCAAAGCAACAACTGAGGCACTCCAGTTTGAGAATTAAAACTATGTAGCATGATATGGAGTAAGACAGGGGGAGTGAAGGGACTAATTCAACTACTTAAAACAACCACTACACCTGTCAACGAGCAAGAGAACAGAATTCTGTAGGTTATTCTATTATTTCCTTTGTAACCAGGGCATAGAAGTCAAATATGGAATAGTATTTAACCATTCACCAAAATTTCCTCGCCTTCAACCCTCTATCCCTCTTCTCTTTTCTCTGATTACCTTTCATATTCTTAATATTTAAGGACTCCAAAGCCACTGTAACATGATTCATTCGATATCCTGTTACCAGGGCAAAAGATATAGCAAAGGAAAAAAAAAACGAAAGAAGCATTTGTAGCCTAATCTATTCAACCACTGGGCAACGAAGACATAAGACATTTAAAACTTCTATGAGTTCAGCTTTCGCTTCTCAAACTCGATTTCAAACAGACCAGAAGTTGATCTTTCTTGGCATTTTTGCATACTTTCTATTCAATATTAGGGTCGATTATGATTTCCTGCATCACAATATAAGTGGAACACGTAATTACTTTTATGTTGTTTACTACTCATGAAATCTTTAGAGCCAAGGATTAAATCTCGCCAGGCCAACCTTATCACAGACTGGACAAGTGTCACTTCTTTCCATCCATTCAAGAATGCATGTCAGATGAAAATGATGCTCAAATTTTGTGGTAAGTTTTGGATTCTCCCCATCATACTCTGCGTGTAAAAAGAAAGAAATGAAAAAGTAAATCATTAAAACAAAAAGTGGTAAAATGCATCTATAATTACATTAGTAGTTTTTTTTATAATCCAGATGCAAGAACTCCATGACTTTAAGCAGTCAAAGCATTAAGTATCACTGAAAGTTCAGCCTTCCAAGCAAATTAGACAGACATCCTCGTCTTCTGCTGTCAAAAAAAGTCTTTCCACTGGCTTTTAAAGCTCCCTTGCTGAACTAAGTTCCAAGTTGGTTTCCTCTTTAAAGTATAATTCTTTCAGATTTTTGAAGTCTGCTGAAGTTTGTTGAGTGTCCATACCTGCAGTTTCCTCATCATTACCAGAATTTGTTGTTTGAGCTGCTACATCATTCTAGTGACAGTAAGTTTCTTGAGGCCGAAGTTGTGGAGTTCCTAATACCACATCAAATGGAATAGGTGGAGGTGGTGTATAGCCATCGGGAACTATTGTATCTAAATTAGTATCAACTAGGAGTCCAGTTGAAATGGCGGAGGTACTGCCATGTCGAGATGAGAGAGGGACACGCTCTTCTGATGCTCTTGGATACTACATGACAACCATAGTTATGATTACACTGACGTTTCAGTCAACTTATTGCAATCTATTACATACACCTTGTAACTGAAGACCGAAATAGATGAAAAAACAGAAGATGATAACACGAATTCAATATCTAGCATTTTGATCAGCTTTATTCGTCCATATAGAAGGCGTGATCAGTGATACCATACCCAAGTACAAGCTAAGTGGTTGTTTAACCAGAAAGATAATTAACCAATTAGGAACTAACAGAAGGATTAAACTCATCACCAAAATGCAAAGAGCTTCTGATTGCGCTTTTTGATCTGACAGAAGGATTCTACGTATTATAAGCACATTTAACAGCAAAAATCCATCAACTATCACGTTGACTAATTTCCAAAGGTCCGATAATCCACTAACAAATAAACAAGGGCACTTAATTGCAATCAACTGTAATTGCCCTGAGATCCATCTAAGCGAATTTATCCAAGTAAAGAAGAGACAACAAACCATAACGACGATATCTCCAACTTGATATACTCAGACAAAGTGATAAGCAACCAAATATATGCTTAAAAGCTCAAGGATAAATATAGAGAAAAATCAAACATATGAGCAGACATAATAATACGGCGGTGCGTTGTTCAGTTCAGCTCCCTTAGGCCATCTACAACCCTCCTCCAAAATGGATGAGAAACGGCAATTTGGAGTGAAAAGTTACTCCAATCACATGCCAATTTCTCATCCATTTTGGAGGAGAGCTACAGTATTCCTCTAAATTTGGAGGAACATTGTAGCAGACGCTATCACTATTCTTTTTTTTTCATTTTTCTTTTTTTTCCTTCTTTTTTTATTAATTCAATTTTTTTAATTTTTCATTCTTTATTTTTTTATTTCAATAATATTTCAATATTTTCATTATATATTTATTTAAATAATTATAACTTTTTAATTATTTTAAGGATTAATTTCATATTTATAAATTTTTTCATTATATATTTATAACTTTATAATTATTTACTTATGAATAAATATTTTTAACCAAAATTTTTAAAAATATCTATTAGAAAATTTCAAATAAGTAAACCACAAATATATTTATATTAATAGTTGAATAACATAATAAATTACAAACAATAACAAACTAAATTAAAACACACATACATGAATATTAATCTCAAACAGTAGAACTAAATAAACAAAATACAACCAAAATATAATTAATTATTAATACAAAATCAAAAAATTTAAAAATCAGGTAGATCGGTTCCATCTTTATCAATATTAGTAAAATATTCGCTAAAAATATTATTTGACGAGTTGAGTTAATTTTATAAAGTAATTTTAATAATCATTAATAAAAGGTATAAAAGAATATGCTGAGAATATTTTTTTTTGGCGTGCAAAATAAAGTTGTGAATTGAAGTGAAAAGTATTGTAGCATCTCTGAAATAAAGAAAACTTTACCCTATTTTAAAGAAATGAGTTTGAGATGGCCTTAGTGGCTGCCAACTTTTCTATAACTCAATCCCGTTTACATTTAATACTCTTCAGAAAATCGATATCCTCTCCAAGTTATGGGCCAGAAACATTGACGGGATTGGAGCGAGCTCAGTCACAAAATTTTAATTTACAATACTGACTTTGCTCGGAATTTAACAGAAATCATTGGATTACATCATTTTGTTGTTAGATGATTATAACGAAGATATTTTATACCCCTAAAATGAGTGGCAGCCTTAATCCTTTTTATTGTTTTGATCAAATGCTCTTCTCTTATATGATGCACGACATTTGCCACTTCTTAGACAAAACAAGGGTCCTACAAACTCTAATATCTAGTCTAGTTGAACTGAGAAATTTCAGAGAACTCATACGCTGCTTTATCCATAATGGTCACTCGTATCATAAGGCACTGTTATCCTGCAACTTTCATCCTCCATCCCATCCTGTTGTATGATTCATATCCTTAAAGTCCATACGAGTCATCCATACTATATATAAGGATGAACTTGTCCGCTCCAAAGATCAAAACATGAGAATTCTTTTGGCATAAAGAGGCTTTACTCCGGAGACCCTCCGACACCGACGTTATTTTACAGGTCTGTATGAAAGCCTCGACGAAGAGCTCTAGCCCTGAAACACAAACCTGCCCTCTGAATACAGATTTAATTAAAGGGAAGCATCCGGCAGAAGCAACATTCAATCTTTAAAATACTGGTTTCAAACTTTCACCTAAAACAAATCAAATCATCCTTTAATTAATTCATTACATTAATTACGGATATTCCACTTCATTTTTTAACCTAAATCAACCCGAACTCGATCATTTTTTTAACATGATTAACATGTGCTTAATTGTAAATTTGGTAGATAGCTTGATTATAAGGATTGATAACGTGATTGTAGGGATTTTGGATAAGATTGTAGCTTGATTAGCTCATATTTTCTTGTGTATATATACATATATAGGTTGTGTTTGTACAGGAAATACACATCTCATTCCATAATATTCCGATCCTCTCTCTTTCGTTAATATGGGATTAGAGCGGTGCCTTCAACAATTAACAGCTTCAGTCCTTGCCATCTACTAACTACTGTCCAGTCCTTGCTTCTCATCCTCAATCACTTGCCTAGACCTGTCGCTGTATCTGTTACCTAGGTGCCACCAACTTCTCCAACATGTGCATCATCCATAAGCTAGCCATCTGTTAGTGTTGATTTGCCATCTGTTGCCTTAATCTTCCGAGCAATCTGCCTTGCATATTTGTTTCTTGACATTTTGCCTGGACGCGCCATCTATTGCCTGGTCGTGTTGCTCCTTTTGATTCACCTTGTTTATCTTGCCGCAATCCCAATCGTTAGCTACTACTGCCGGATTTAGTCTTTGCTGAATTAACTCGGATCATTTTATTGCTTACGGAGAAATCTGACTTTTGCAACCCACTATCATTGTTTTGACCGGTCCAAATTATAATATTTAGGCTAAATTAATGAAAAATTTCTTGATAGGTAGCAAACTTTGGTGTCTTGTTACCGGAAACATCACAAGCCCAACTAGAGAGAAAGATGAAATTAATGCCAAATTTTACAGACTGACTTGAGGGTTGGAACCGTAAAAATCATCAAATAATCACATGGTTTTGCAATACCTCTGTTACCTTTGTCCACATCCAATTTGTTGATTTTGACTTTGCCAAAGATATTTGAAATTTCTTAGCCACTCAATATCAAACCACTGGCCTTGCTCATTTCTATCACTTGTGGACTATTCTTCGTAATATCAAACAAGAAGTGGGTCAATTTGTTAATGATTTTCTTTCTCAGGTTCAACCTATTTGGAACCAACTATCTTAGGCCAAAATCAGTGAAGATCATCTCCATCTCATCCAGGTCCTAATGGTTCTCTATCCTGAGACCCTCGTCCATTGCAATCCTTTTCCCTCACTAGATATTGCTACTTCACGATATGCCACTCCAAAATCTGGCCCCTAATCTGGCAGTCAATTATGTAAGAATTGTCATCTTCCTAGACATGTCTTTGCTAATTGTCCTATTATCAAATGCAGATATTGTTATAGTTTGGGTCATATTCTTAAACATTATCCCACACGTTCGAAAGGCGGGAAACCATAATCTAAGAATGTTTCGAAGCCTGGACCCTCCTCTATCATTGTTGTTGCTGCTGTTTCTTCAAATCCTGGCTCTTCCTTTGCCCTTGCTACAGAGGGTTCTCCTCCCATCACTCTTAGTGGTATCGAGGCACTCATCAAACAAGTTATATCTTACAAACCCTCCACTGCCATGTCTACTTCTCTGGGTAACTCTTATTGGCTTTTTGGCTCTTCTTGTTGTAATCATGTGACCATAGATCTTACTTCCTTATCTTCTTTTACCCATATTGGCTTTTTGGCTCTTCTTGTTGTAATCATGTGACCATAGATCTTACTTCCTTATCTTCTGCTATACCTGTTTCTTCCTTACCATCCATTCACACTGCTAATGGCATAAAAATGAATATCACTCACTATTAAACATATTTTAATCTTATAAAACCTTTAATATTCTGCAAGCACATAGGTTGTAAGCTTAGTATGTGAGGTGTCGATCTCAAGAGGAATTAGTGAACTAATCAAATAATAATTTGTCTAAGGCCTAACAGTGTAAAATGAAAATAAAAAATGAGCAGGAAATTAAGCAATCGAATATAGGTTGATTGAAAATGAAATTGTAAAATTAACACAAAGAAATCAAAATTGAGCGCAATCAATTAATAATTGGAAATTCACACAAGGACGATGAACTAATTATGAGAAAAGGGAATTTATCCTATCATCTAATGTTAACTTAATCACTATTGAGTTAATCTGGTATCTGTCCTAGAATTTTCAAGGGTGATTACTCTCTCTCGGATTATAATCATTTAACCCTAAATCATAAATCCTAATTGAATTGAATTATAAAATTTGCAATCTCTCAATTAACAAATAGCCCATACATCCAATTAGATCTTAAGCACTCTAATAACAATCGGGTTCTTACACGAGATCTCTCTTCATATAAATTAATGTTTTGATTGTTTGTGTGATCTATTAGATTGTTTAACTCTCAACACCCAATATAACCATTTTTCTATCGGTTCATTCTCTCGATTTATTATCGACGCATGCAAATACAACAAAAAATCACAATACTCATCTCATTAACATCAAAAGCAATCAAATTATCATTTATTCAAGAACAAATCCCTAAAAGAGTTTAGATCATCCTTAAACCTAAAGTCATCATCATCACATCCATCTTATACATCAAAATGAAAGAAATAACAAGTTGGAAGAGAAATATAGCCTGGAGTGGACTGGAATGGCAGTAGCAACAATGACTCCCTCTTCTTCTCTCCTCTTCTCTCTTCTTCTCCCTTCTTCCTTAGCTTCTTTCCCAATGTAGCAAAATGGAGGCCCTCTTTTAGGGCTTCTTCCTTTTTCTTTTATATCCTTTTCCCATTTAGGGTAAAATCTAGGTTTTACCCAGGACCAAACGTTTAAAATAACCCTAAAAAAATTGAGTTCAGAAGCAGTCCCATGTCTATTATCGTGCCTGTCACGATCGTGGCCAATCAGTCACGATCTTGGCACTTGGATTTTGACTTCTATCACATTCGTGGCTAGTGAGTCACGATTATGGCCTGGTCTTGTTTGGCTTCTGCCATGATCGTGGCTAATGAGTCATGATCGTGGCTAGTGTTGATTGCTTCTGTCACGGTCATGGCTGGTATGTCACGATCGTGGCCTTGGCTCCTCTTTTATGCTTTCTCCAAATATTCTCTGGTCTTCTTTACCTAGTCTCAAACACTAACAAACTGATCAAAACACCTCAAACACTTAAAATTAAAACCCAATAACATGCTCTAAACCACATAATACTCCAAAAACACCAACATATAACCATACTAACATAATTCTAAACCTAAACAGGTACAAGTAATCTAATTAACAACTAAAAACACACTAAGTTACTCACTAAAACATAATGCAACCTATAACTATCAACATCCCCACACTTAAATTTTTGCTTGTCCTTAAAAAAAAACGCACCAAATAATAACACATATAAGCATGCATATGCAATAATGGTACAATGATATTGAACTTCATGAAACTCATTTAACTTCAAACGTAAGCCTTTAAGTTGCTCTAATTTATTGACTTATGAAATCAGTGGCTAAGCACTTCGGACTAAATATACATATTAATCAAGACCTTAATGTCAAATTCATTCACCCCCGTCACTTGTATACACACATTGATAATTATTTGGTCAATTAAACTATCCCTAAGTAGCTTTCATGAAAATTCGAGCTATTCATAGAGATCAGTAGGTTTTATTTATGAAAAAACTACTTTTGTTAATTTTCATTAACATTGATGTAGTCTTTTGACCTGAAGGCAAACATTTGTGATGAATGTTTCCTAGTTACTCAAATAGGTCATGTTTTTATTCATAGGCTTAGTTAGAATGTCATTTTAGCCTTTTAACGTGAAGACAAACACTTGTGATGAATGTCCCTCTGTCACTCAGCTAGATCACATCTTTAACTGGCTACTAGCTTTATTCATAGCCTGAAGGTCAGTGAAATAGTTATTTGTTTAATACATACATAATTTTTTTATCGCCTACCTCGTTTCTTTAGCTAATCATTCTTATGAAAGGATACTAGCAATGTCACTTATTTAGTTGACCTAAAATTATAAACGTATGTGGTAAATTCCTAAAGTGAATGAGCTAACATCATATCCTAATTAACATGCATATTTAACCAAAGCAACCTAGGACACTAATTTCATAAGCTAATAAATCTTTATAACCTAGAAGACTATGTTCAAAGCTAAACTAATTCCGTTTAGTCCTAGCCATTAACAAATTGAAACAAGTCACATCATGAAAACCTAAACAAGACCTAATATACAATATGTAAAATTCACAGTCGAAATAAAAACATACAATGCACACAACCCTCCCCACATTTGGACAACACATTGTCCTCAATGTGAGAAGAACAAATAACACATAAGGTGGAATAAGACAAAATGGGATAAGTGTTTGGGACTACAAATTATGTTATTATGGGCATTTTTATAGTCAAAATTCTCCAACCGAGTCAGTTCAGTCTAATAGCGTATGGCACGAAAGTCATTGTGCTAGTCTATTATGGTTGACTCCAAGAATTCACCAATTTCACACAACGTCTCATAGTTCAACTCATACGATTGACCCCGCAATCGAAACCATAGATCCTTAGGGTTATTAAGCTTAAATTGGAGGGAGGTAAATAATTATAAGGTGAGTTCTTCATAAATGACATCATTAAAACACATAAAATTTTCCCAGTGGATTCTTACCCCTAAATTTTCAACCCGTTATCTTAATCCAGTAGTTTTTAATATTTCAAAATCTAAATATCGAGGCACAACAATGTTTTTCAAACTAAGGGTTTGGAACCATTTACTTTCTCGTAACCTACCACTTGGTTTCATTGTCCGCACCCCTACACTTGGTTTTGCCTTTTCCTTGAACGTGCTTAGTTGACTGCTTAATTCTTGGTCCCATTTGGAATGAGAGGTGTGAAGAATTTAGAGAGATAAGACTTTTGTAGAGAGAAGGGAGAGGATTTGAGAGCGGGGAGAGTAGTGTGGGTGAGAAAAATGAATGTAAGGGCGAATATATAGGTTAAAAACGAGAAAGATGGGCCAAAATTGGAAAAAATGCATGAAAATCCCGTGTCCCATCTTGCCCCGGCACAAGTCAAGGCCACAATTATGACAGAAGGTTAAAATTGGGTCACACCACAATTATGTCGCTGGAAATATTCACACTTCTTTTTTGTTTTTGATTCTTTTCCTCATGTCACTTTTGAATTCCTTTCCTACCTTATATTTTGCACTATCACTTCATTGTTTTTCCTTCCATTCCATTCCCCTCCTTTATGAAAGAAAGAAGGACAAAGAAAAATCAAGTCATACTTATGCTTAATTTCTTCAAGGTGTTCAACTTGTTTCAAAAACATGCAAAAACATAATCTAATACGAAAGATGAAACACATAACGTTAAAAATCAGGGTTATCTCCCATGCAGTGTTTAATTTACCGTTTCTAGCTTGACATACCTCTTTTTCTCACAGTGGTTTAAAAGGGTCATGTAATGGTAGTGTTACTATAGATTTCATAAAATGTAATCGAGCAACCCACCCGTGCTTCCTATCACCTTTCTCCCTTGTTTTCTTCTTTTGAGTATTCTTTTGATTATGTGGTTGTTTTAGTGAGTCTTTGTGAGTATGCTCTGCTCAACCTTTTCACAAGACTCGTTTCTTTTAATAACATCCACAAATTTGAAAGAATTCTTTTTTTCATTAGATACTTTAAATGACACCTTCTTGTCCCCCATCCTTAGGGTTAATTCACCTCCATCAACATTTATAAGAGATCGAATGGTGACTAAAAATGGTTGTCCAAGGATAATGAGTTTCTCCAAATCTTCCTTAATGTCTAACATGATGAAGTATATGGGAAAGATGAACTTGTCAACCTTAACAAGATCATCCTTAACTACACCTTTAGGATGATGGATTGATCTATCAGCCATCTGCACACACATCCTGATGGGTGTTATTTCACCCAACTACTCCTTTTGTACAAAATGTAAGGCATCATACTTATACCAGATCCTAAGTTTGCAAAAGCCTTATCTACTTTGACACTGCCAATAGTGCATGAAATGTAAAAATCTCCTAGAACTTCTTGCTTCCATGGTAGTGCTGCCACTTTATTGGAGTTCTCCTTACTTACTACTTCACTTTCCAACTTTTTTGGGTTGTCTCTGTTTGCCAATTTCTCTTTTATGGGTTTCGTAACAGAGAGTTGCATTTTCAGTTGCTCTATTATACCAAGAACTTCATTCAATTATGCTTCCTTTGATTTCCTCTGTGCTAGGATAGGATATGGAATTGGAGGTTGATATTCGTTGATTTCTGTCAGGTTATATTTACTATGCAGGGAATGTTCCTTGGCTCTTTTCTTCTCTTCTTCCTTTTCCTCTTTAACTTGGTTAAACTTTTCTTCAATGGTTTACGCGATTACCATTATCATTTTCTTCGAATTTGTCTCAATGTTGCTTGGAAGACTTCCTGTAATTGGTGTCAATAATGCATCTACCAACTGGCTCATTTGAACCTCTAAGTTATGGATAGAAGAGGCGTGATTCTTTATTACTTGTTCAAATTGTCCTTCCAACCTCTTATGAACATCCTCTATGCTCCTAATCTTTTCCATGATTTTGTCTAATTTAGAATCTGTAGAAATGGGTTTTTCCTGTGGGAATGTAGGTGGCCCTTGAGGTCGGAATTGATCTCTTGCATTGTTTGACCAGGAAAAGTTTGGGTGATTCTTTCACCCAAGGTTATACGAGTTTAAGTATAGGTTGTTTCCCCCTCCTTGACCAATCTGTGCTCCTATGTAATTGAGTTGCTCCGTTAGTTATTTTGTTTTAGAAAGCAATCGATGGTGTCATGGTTTTCTTGTCCACATAGTTGACATTTATGCTAAATTACTTTAATAGTAGCTGAAAAGGAAGACTTCATGTTATTTAACTGTAAGGTTAAGTTGTTAATCTTAGCTTGCATCTCTGTTATTTAGTTAATAGCTATGGCTCCCTTTTGCTCTTGGAGGGTTATATGTTGCTTACTCCTTTCAATTATCAGACGACAACTGTTACTTGCCATTTCCTCTAACAAATCCTCTACTTATTCAACCGTCTTCCTCATTAAAGATCCACAGGATGCTACATCTATAGTACCTCGCATGGATGGAGTGACTCCATTTTAGAAGGTTTGCAACAGGAATTCCTTTAGTAAATTATAGTGAGGGCACCTCCTTTGCAAATTCTTATATCGTTCCTATGCCTCCCCATCACTTTGTTGGGAATTTGTGATTTCCTTTATCAGCTTCCTAGTCTTTGTGAGGGGAAAGTACTTATCCAAGAATGCACATACTAGCTGCTCCTAAGTTGTGACATTTACAGGGCTTAGGGAATGATACCATGCCTTGACTCTATCCCTTAGTGTGAGAGGAAAGAGCCTCACCCTAGTGACATCTTCTGACATCCCATGATATTAAAAAGTGTCCCATAGTTCCAGGAAGTTAACTATATAAGCATTAGGATCATCATTAATCAATTGACAGAATTGCATATTTGTTTGCAGCATATTTAGCAAGGTTGGCTTAATCTCAAATGTGGGTGCTTATATTGGTGGTCGAGTTATGCCTTGATTCGCAGCATTGAACCCTGATCTTTGAAATCCATAAGGGTTCGTGGTTGGTTTCCTTGATTGAATTCATCCGCCATTGGTTCTCCTATTTCTTCTTCACATCTTACCTTTTAGATTGCTCTCACTAAATGGGTGATGTCAAGTTCTAATGTTTCAACGATCCTACTTGAACTTCGAGTCACTTTTATGTTCATACAACTGCATGGACACAAGAGAATCAAAAATTCCTTAAACTAAAAGAATTTAACTAATCCTGACTAATTCCCTGGCAACAGTGCCAAAAACTTGTTTAGTAAGTTTTAATCTTATAAAACCTACAAAATTTTGTAAGCGCACAGATCGTAAGCGTAGTATATAAGATGTCTACCCTATAGGAATTAGTGAACTAATCGAATCATAATTTGTCCAAGGCCTAAAAGTATAATTAAAATGAAATAAAAAATGAACAGGAAATTAAGCAATTGACTATGGATTGATTGAAAATGAAATTATAAAATTAACACAAAGAAATCAAAATTGAGCGCAACCAATTAACAATTGGAAATTCACACAAGGAAGGATAATCAAGTATGAGAAAAGGGTATTTATCCTATCATCTAAAGTTAACTTAATCACTTTTGAGTTAATCCGATATTGGTCCTAGAAGTTCCAAGGATGATTACTCTCCCTCGAGTTATAATCATTTAAGCCTAAATCATAAACCTTAATTAAATTGAATTATGTAATTAACGATCTCTCAATTAATAAACAACCCACACATCCAATTAGATCTTAAACACTCTAATAGACAATCATGTCCTTACATGAGATCTCTCTTTATATAAATTACCGATTGGATTGTTTGCATGATCTATTTGATTGCTTAACTCTCATTGCCCAATATAATCATTTTGCTATAAGTTCACTCTCTCTATTTATTATCTAAGCATGCAAATGTAACAAATAATCACAATATCCATCTCATTAACATCAAAAGCAATCAAATCAATATTGATTCAAGAACAAATCCCTAAAAGAGTTTGTTCGCAAGGTTACACGTACTAAGTTTTACTATTTATAACTTTGGTAAATTCCACATATGCACGGGTTGTTTGTGTAGTACCTAAGGTATCGATCCCACGAGGAAGCCTCATCTAGTCCTAAAATCGAAGGTCGTGCTACAATTGTGATAATTCAAATCAAAATAAACTAATACCAAAATAAATCAATCAACAATTAATTCAAGAATTGAGTTGCAGAAATCTAATTAAGAAAACAAATTGCACAAACCAATCTAAATTACCAAGTGAGAGAAAGGAGATTTTGATCCGAAATTAACGAAAACCAAATTAATTGTGAAATTATTGACTTAATGGGTCTAGATAGTCCTAATCCCTAATTTAAATTATGGAATTGCGATCTCTCGATTCGCAATTGACCCAAAACCTAAATTAGTTCTAAGATTGTCTACTAACCTACCAGGAATCTATACTCGATCTCTCGTTACAAGACTCTATCGGTTTGATTTAATCCTTTACTTATCAATTCACCTAACTCTTGTTAGCCCAAATTGATTATTTCACTTAGCTCACTCTCTCAGTCTATTGCCAAGTTATTAAGAATAGGAATTAAATCACAAGTAAATCAATAAAAACCTAATCAATCCATATTTTATTAATCTCAAAAATCAAGATCCAAAGGTGAGTATAAACACAAACTCAACATTCAATACAATATATTATCAACACCTATTTCAATTCTATACAAGAATAAAACTAAAATAAATGAAAAATATGTCAGGAATGGAGTCGGGGAGGCGGCGACAGCGGGAAACTATCTGTTCTGGGAAGTACCTCGCATCAAGCTCTTCTCCGTGTCTCTCTTCCTTTGTCTCCTTTTTTAATCGCTCGATTTCTCTCTAGGTTTTTTGAGATTGGGTCACATGAGCTCTCTCTTTTTTCAAACTCTCCAGCTACTACCTTTGACTTGTAATGTTCTATTTATACTTTTGAGGCTCTAGGTCAAAATCGGGATCGAAACGGTCTAAAAAATCTTACGAAACTTGAGATTTTTTGTCAGCCCGACACAAGCCACGATCGTGACCTTGCCTACCACAATTGTGGCCAACGCCTTAACCTTTCTATCATGATTATGGCTCAATGTGCACAATTATGGCCTGACTTGGAGGCTTTCTATCATGATCATGCCCCATATGCACGATCGTGGCTTAGCTACTGCTGGCTCATCCTTCTCTATCATGATCATGGCCTGCTGTGCCATGATTGGGCTAGGTCTTTAGCCTAAAACTCTTCAAAGCTTCTCATTTCTTTACCGTTTACCCTAAAACACTAACAAGCACATCACGGTACCTCAAAAATATAACATTTAAGCCCAAAGACTTAATCTAACCCATAAAAATACTAAAACACTTAAACTAACATAATTAAATCCTAAATGCATACTCAACACTCAAATTCATACTAAATACATAACAAATTAAACCCTAAAACATCATGCAATTGATAACTATCAACATCCCCACACTTAATCGTTTGTTTGTCCTCAAGCAAACAAAACAACAAC
Organism: Erythroxylum baracoense; assembly: GCA_025629805.1. Classification (NCBI taxonomy): domain Eukaryota; kingdom Viridiplantae; phylum Streptophyta; class Magnoliopsida; order Malpighiales; family Erythroxylaceae; genus Erythroxylum; species Erythroxylum baracoense. The sequence goes on along the minus strand of JAOTAY010000007.1, from coordinate 28,869,356 downwards.
TCACAACAAACACAAAACATGCAATGGAATAATGAGGCAATGGCTTTGATCTTCATGAAATGAATTTAATCTTGAACATAATCATTCAGTTATGTCAAATCATTAACATGTAAAATATGTGTCTAGGGGCTTTGATCTAAATATACAACTTAATCGAGACCTAATTGTTAACTTATTTACTCTTTTCAATTATACACACGCACTAATAATTTTTCAGTCCCTTAGACTTTGTAACTATTCTTAAGTACATTTTTATGAAAATTCAAGCTTATTATAAGTCCAGTAGTTTTTTTATTAAGAAACACACATTTTTTCATTTATTTAATTAAACCCGAACTTAGTCTTTTACTCGGAGGAAAACAATTGTGATGAATGTCGATCCGGTTACTCAATTAAGCCATTTTATTAAACAGCTTGGTTGAAATGTCATTATAGCCTTTTTACATAAAGGCACACATTTTTTATGCGTGTCAATCTAGTTACTTAGCTACATCACGTTTTCAACTGGCTACTAGCTTTATTCATAACCCGAAGGTCAACAGAATAGTGATTTATTAACAAAACAATTTTGTATCATTATTGCCTACCTTGTTGCTTTTAGCTATTCGTTTTCATGAAAAAAATTATGTAAGCTACTTAAGTTAAAATACTTCAAATTATGAATGAATGTGACAATCTAGAGGGTGCTAAATTTATACTAAGTCCAAATTAGGTTGTATATTCATCCAAAGACCCCTTAATTCACTAATTTCGTAGGCTAATGATCATTCACAACCTAATATCCTATGTCCAAAATTAAATGAATTTCTCTCAATCTAAGTCATTGACATATTCACACACTTCACACAATGTAACCTAATAACTATCCTACAATATATATACAAAATCACATTCAAAAGCAGAACACACAATCCCTCCCCACACTTGAACAAAACATTGTCCTCAATGTGAGAAGGAAGCATACACAAACACATGAACGAAGGGTAAAAACAAAAAATAAAGTAACAAGGAACAAAAAAATTAACAATAAAAATAGAAATAAAAATAAAAAAAATGAAAACAACATAGAACTGAAGGCTAATTTGGAAAAGAAAAATTTTAGGTTAGATAGAAATTCTAAGGAGATAGAGGTGATGATGGTGTCGGAGGTGACAGTTGATGCTCTGAGACTCGAAATACCAATGGATCTGTCAGATATCTCAGCTCTGGCATCGTTGTGTGCGTGCTATCTTCGCAAGTGTTCTGTTGGTTTCAGATATTTCATCGAGAACCTTCTTCCAGCCTTGCTCTTCCGCTTGTTCTTCTTCTGATTCTTCACTCGTTGATTCCTCCTGTCGAGGCAGTGCTAAACTTAAGCTCACTTGACCTGCCCTATTCTGCATATATGTTTTCTCGTGGATATCCCGTAGACTCATATTTGTGGAATGGATGATCCTTGCCCGAAATAAGTGATGATGGTTGAGGAAGTCAGGGAGGTGAACTGTTGACCCCCTTCGTTCCACACTAAAATGTTCTGCAATGGCAAACACTATGCATCCCATGCCAAGATGATTGCTCTATTTGCGCGGAGTCGCAGCAATGGTGTTCAGCATATGCATTGATATGTATACCAGAATACTGTGATCCATGCACCACAATATAAAAAGTTCCTTGGTGGAACACTTGTTGGTTTCTAACTTTGCAAAAACCAACTGACACATAAATTTTTGTAGTAGAAAGTGTTCATGGGACCAGATAATGTTATTGTGCACATTCTTAGTGTGGAATCTCTCAATTCCAGTCAGCTTATGCCGATATTGGGAAGGACAAAAGTCATCATGTTGATCAATGATGGTGGATTCCGAGAATCCACACATCTCACACAACTTCGACAGTCAGTTTATATGTTCATCCTCCCAATCTAAACCACAATTCCTTGTTATTCTTGGGGTCAAAGGTCAAGGAAGTAAAGAATTCCAATGTAAATTTCTCATAAACAGGGAATTGGAACCATATGAACTAGCCCTACTAGATTCTCTCGGCTAGGTTCTCTACCCACTCATGCAATTCTAGCCTATCTAATGTGTCAACATTCAAGTATTTAGGAACTAAATTTTTCCTAGAACGAAGGGATTAAAAATGATATCTTCCTCCTCGATATAAATGGGGAATGGTGCTCCGAAGTCTGCTGCTCAATTCCTTCTCCCTGCCCTTCAACTTGCTATCATCCATAGGGTTCTCGTCGGGCCAATTTGCTTAATATGTGGCATGATTAGGCAGAGTATGGATGAATTTTGGAAGGTTAAAATTTCTAGTGATGTTTGGTCGCTTGAATTCTAGAGAGATAAAATGTAAACGAAAGTGAAAATGAAAAAGAAGTAAGAACTGAATATATAGGTGGTAAAATGGTAAAATGGTAAAAAATCCATTTAAAAATCACGCCTACCTTGTTTCTAACAGGCCACGATCGTGGCATGCGGCGTACCACCAACTCTAATGTCCTTCCAATTTGTTCTTTTTCCAAATCTTTTCTCTTTCAGTTCGTACTTCTTTTATAGCCCTTTTTTACTTCTCTCTTTATGTTTACACAATCTTCCCGTGATTTCGAAATCCTATTCTTTTTCTGCATTTATTCAACAAAACCAAAAATAAACCTAACTAAGGAATTCAACTGTTCTAACAAAAGTAAACAACGAAACTTTTTTTCCATGGGTTGCCTCCCATCTAGTGCTTCTTTTTATGTCAGTAGCTCAACGCTCCTTTAAGCTCACGATGGTAGGAATGAATGGTTCGATAATAGCGTCGTCATTAATCTTAGGGCTTATACCTTAGCTACCATACTACAATTACCACCGTCCTTGTAATTTTCTTTGCCTTGCCTTCTCCTTTGTGAGTGCTTCTTTTGGAAAGCATTTGTAGGATCCTCTATGTCCTCCCATTTGCATCGAGGCTCAGTTTCTTTGAGACCCATTAGAGGTGAAGGAGCTCCGTATTCTCTAATCGTCACCATGAAGGTTATATGCTTCTTCCCTAATTGCAGAGTTAACTCTCCCCCATCAACATCAATAATTGAGTGTGTTGTGGCTAAGAACGATCGACCAAGAATTATAAAAGTGTCCTCATTTTCGTTGATGTCCAAAACATAGAAATCTGTGGGAAATATAAATTTACTGACCTTTACTTGCACATATTCTATGATTCCCATCGGTCTATGCGACGTTTTATCAGTCATCTTAACCAAAAACTTGGTGCGCACTAACTCTCTTAACCCCAATTTTAGACTGAAAGTATAAGGCATCATATTTATGTTGGTGCCTAAGTCTACGAATACCCTGTCTATAATAATGTTGTTGATACTACAGGGGATGAAAAAGTCCTCTAGGTCATCTTTCTTTATCACTATGTTGGGATTTTCTTCCAGTGGTTGCTCCTTAATCTTCTTCTTGACGGACTCTTGTAGTTTGAATTTCGACTGTACTTCTTCCATCAATTCCTCGATCTTGTTATGCTCAATTTCCCACAATTGTTTTGCTTTCCTCTTTGCACATAACTCCCGCTGTTGCATAATAAGGAACGAAAATACCAATCGAGTTACTTAAATTGACTCCATCATGGGCTCAATCAAAAGGCCTTCTTCAACTTCTTGACCTTTCCTCTATCTTCTACCTTTTCTAGTTTCTCATCCTGAGTTTGACTTATAACCATGATACACTCCCTCAGGTTTGACTTGGTGATGCTTAGAAGAGTTCCAACATGCTGAGTAGACATTTCCTCTGCGAGCTGCCCCACTTTGACTTCTAAATTGTGTATGGACAAAGCATGATTCTTTGTTACTAGCTCGAACTTGCTCTCGAGCCTCCTATGAGCTTCCTTCATGCCTTCGATCTGTCCAAAAATTTTTCCAACTTTGACTCCATCGACCTTGTTTTATCCTACTAAAAGCTTGATTGCCCTTGAGGCCTGAACTGCCCCCCATTATTGTTGTTTAACTAGGAAAAGTTAGGGTATTTCTTCCACCCAGGGTTATAAGTGTTAGAGTAGGGATTGTTTCCCCCTCCTCATCCATATTGCGCCCCCATGTAGTTCACTTGCTCCTAGTTGTCCTCTCTCATCAAGTAGCAATCCACAGTATCATGGTCTACTTGATCACATGACTCACACTTCAATTGCATGGCCTTAACTAGAGCAGAGGATGATGCCTTCATTCCATTGAGTTGTTGCATCAAATTGTTGATCTTTGCTTACATCTCCATCATCTGATTGACCGCGACAATTCCTTTTTACTCTTTAAAAGTGTTAGGTTGCCTAACTCGCTCACTCGTCCATAGGCAACTATTACTGGTCATCTCCTCAATCAATTCCTCTGCTTCATCGACCGTCTTTCGCATCAAAAATCCTCCGGACACTGCATCGATGGTGCCTCTAGTAGGTAGGTTAACTCCATTGTAAAATGTCTGCCGAAGGAATTCCTTCGATATGTTGTGGTGTGGGCACTTCCTCTGTAGGTCCTTGTATCACTCCCACGCTTTATAAATTGACTCCTCGTCACTTTGTTGGAAATTAGTAATTTCCTTTATTATTTTAGTGGTCTTTGTCAACAGGAAGTATTAATCTAGAAAAGCACGCACGAGCTACTCCCATGTCATAATGTTAGCGGGGCTGAGTGAGTGATACCGAGCCTTCACTCTATCCCTAAGTGTGAAAGGGAACAATCTAATCCTAACAGCATCTTTTGACTTTTGGTGATGCCAGAAGTATCACAGATCTCAAGAAAATTTACAATATGCGCTTTCAGATCCTCATTCGCCAATCCATAAAATTTGACATTCTGCTAAAGCATGTTCAGGAGGCCTAGCTTGATTTCGAACTAGGCCGCTTGAACTAGCGGCCTAGCCACTCCTTGGTTAGATGGGTTGAACCTTGGCCTCATAAAGTCCATAAGGGTTTGTCGCTGCTATGCTCGAGTTGCTCCTTGGTCTATGTTTCTCTGAAATTCCTCAGCCATTGTTGACTTTTCTATCTCTTGTTCTTCTTCTTCTCGCTGAGGTTTCCTAAGGTTGCATTCTAATCGTGTTATACCTAAATCTATCACCTCCCTGCACGACTCGAACCCCTCATGACTCTTGTGTTCATACAAGAGCACGATTCCTAAAATAAACGATCGAACTAAAACCAAAAAATTATAAATAACCTAACACCTTAAACTAAAGAACTAAATTGCCTTCCCTGGTAACGGCGCCAAAAACTTGTTCGCAATGTTACATACGCTAAGTTCTACTATTCATAACTTTGGTAAATTCCACAAGCACACTAGTCGTTCGCGTAGTATCTAAGGTATCAATCCCATAAGGAAGCCAAATCTAGTCTTAAAATCTAAGGTCGTACTAAAATTGCAATAATTCAAATCAAAATAAACTAATACCAAAATAAATCAATCAATAATTAATTCAAGAATTGAGTTGCAGAAATATAATTAAGAAAACAAATCGTACAAAATAACCCAAACCCTATATAGAAACTACCCAGTGAGAGAAAGGGAATTTTGATCCGAAATTAAAATTGAATTAATTGTGAAATTATCGACTTAATGGGTCTAGACGGTTCCAGGGATGAATATATATGTGAATGTGAATGTAGAAAATTGAGCACTAGTGATTGTTTGAAAATATGTGAATGTAGTGCATTTCATTATATGAATGCATGAAAAGATAAAGGTTGTTGTGACCGGAGTAACCACTGACTTAAAGCTCAGAAATTGAAAAAGAGCTTAAAGATTAGCATGTAGTAAGAGCCTCTGGCTCACTATGTAAAACGAGCTCTATATCTACAACAGATAAGGTACAGTTATTAATGAGCCTAGTATCTACAATGGATACAGAACAGTTACAGGCATTTAGTCACAACAATAACAATTGAAAGTGAATCTCATGAGCATTGCATATGCATTTGATATGTATTATTTAAATGATTGAAATAAATAGTTTGAATGATTTCTAAGTTGAAATATGAATTAAGTGAATATGAAGTGTATGTGATTCAACATGTTGATTAGAGAAATGATGTGAATTATGTGATTACATAAATTGAAGTGTTATGTGATTGAGTGAGCCATCGAGGATGATCCACTCACTGAGTTTGCAAAACTCACCTTAATTTGCAACATATTTTTCAGGCTCAGAGGAGACACCCAGCTAAATCAACTAGATTCTAACCGCTGCTTATGAGTAAGAGATAGAGGTCAGGCTTAGTTTGCATCTACACACATTTTTCTGTTATTTTCATCTTAAAGAATGTATTCCGTAAATATTGTACCATTGTATGTGAATAATTCTAATAGGTAACGACTTTATGACTGAAAATGTTTCAATTTTGAAAAGGGCCCAAATAATTACTGAAATTCTGCAATGTGTATATTGTTTGTCACAATTGTGATTGAAATTGTTATAAATAAAATGTGTTATTAATGATTATTAGTTTTTCTAAAAATACTTGTGATGTTTGAGAAAAATTTGCAATGAGTTCTGTTTGACTGCTCTAGTGCATCGCTTTCACAGGATGTGTGTCTGAATATCCTCGGGATGTACGGATACATGCTCAGTGGAAGTCGGGTGTTACATTGATCTTGTATTCTGATGGATCTTTCAATGAACTCTTTGTGTTTTCTACTCCTCTAGATCAAAATTGCCTCTTGAGTCGCCTTTGAGAGTTTTAAAACATCTACGTATGTATCTTCCCTCTAATTGCCTTTGAAATCATCTTTTATATTAAATTTTAGGGTTTTGGCCAATGCATGACCATGCATCAAACCTTGCAAAACCAAATTCTCTGAAAATTGCAAATATGGATAGCCTGGGAGATGTACACGGGTAAATGTATGGTCGTGCATCTCTTCTATGTGTCGAATCTTCGTTTTATGTCATGTTTTCATCTGAATTCTTCTCCTTTATGTTCATGAAGGCAATTATGCTTTGTAAACATACTTGGAAAAAATTAAGTACCAAATATATGATAAAAATATAAAATATCAAGCAATAATACGTCAAATATTAGGTATAAATATGTTCAATTATGCGTATATTAATTTCCATGTCTAAGAAAGCCTAATCTTAATCTTAGCAAGCTCTCCACTTTCATCCAATTTCATAATAGAGCATAACATAGTCTATCTATCCTAGTTATTAGAGAATACAAACACAGAGGTTTACCTGTTGAGCTGGCAAATAAACTTAGTCCTCCACAGTCTAGTATTTTAATGAGATATTGGGTTAATTGATCCATATGGGAAATGCTTCAATTTTGTTCTTTTCCAACTCCATTATAGGTTTCCATCTGTGGAGAAACATATGTTGGCCCCTTTATACCATATCCCTTGCTCTAAGATTTCCTAGAGACATTACTCTATGTTGAAGTTGAATATGAAAGTGTCTAACTCACTGAGCAGATACTTTTTAAGCACCCCATACTTAAACTTGTGGAAAAGCAAGTATTTTACCATGAAAGAAACTAATCAAGGTCAAAGACCAAGTGGAAGCACCAACTTGAAGTATCTGAATAGGAGGAGTAATAATTCCACCTACGTTGGCTTGTTGATAGAAGGAGAGCTTCAACTTAGGAAGTAAGGAAGCTACTATATGACTATAGGTTTTAGAGGAGAGTTCCTTAGTAACATTCCCAATATTGTCAGCATTTTGTGTGTTAAAAGAGTTAGTTTTAGCTTTCCATTTATTATTATGCGTTGTCTGTTATAATGTACGAAATTCCTTAGCATTGAAGTTTTCAGTAGTCTTTTTGTTCATTTATAGGTTTTCTACCCTCCTTATTGACTTCCTTCAAGCTCTTAAGATATCGTGCTCTGGTGGCTTTTAGGCCCTCCTCTAAGGCCATCTCTCTCAAATATCACCAAAAGTAGAAACTAAGGGCTTGTTTAGCTGGATGTTAATTAATGGAATGGAACGAAACGGAGTGGAACGGAACGAAACGGTTTATAATAGAATGGAATGTAATATAGTGAAAAGTTGTTTGGGAGGGATGGAAGGGTTCATAATATAATGCAGTGAAATCTTGTTTGGAAGATGGATGGAATGGAATATAAGGTATAATAAATGACTATTATACTCCTAATATTAAAATGGTTATTGTAAGAGGTTTAATGCTATGATTTTAAAACAGAAATCATGTCCAATTAAAAAGTTACGCATAACCACCAAATAATATTTATATATTTTTATTTTAAAATAATAAAAGTTTTATTATTTATTATTAATTATATATAATTTATTATTAATTATATAAAATATTATTATTAATTATTTAATAAATTTTTTCTATTATATGTGATTTATATTTAAAAATTGTTTATTTATATTTTTATTTATATAGAAATATATACAAACAATTAAAGAATAATTTTCTATATATTTTCTATTTTTATTAATAAAAATTTTATTAAAATTTTTTATTTTATTATTAATTAATACAATTTTTGTTGCTAAACCTTCTGTAATCGCTCTACCGTTTAAAATTATATCGAGAATGCAGAAATTCAAAATCAAATTATAAAGCCAAAATTGTTTCAATTAATCACTAATCAGATTCACATTGCCATTCACAATATTAGGATTTAATAATGCTCATATGAGTTGAAATAGTGGACTGCAAAAGTAAGATATTGCATCATAATAATTTAAATGGGCACTACACTATATAAACCAAACTATTTTCAAATTTCACACCTACAAATCTGGGCATGGAACTTAGATATGCGTGCACAATCTTTATAAGCTTAGTCAGAAGTATTTTTTAGAACCTCAAACTTCCAATAAGCTAAATCTTAAGTGAGAAAACCAACTGTTCTGGCAGCAATTTGCTTGTTGGAGTTGTTTGTCCAAAAAGGATCTATAAAGTGAGACATCTAACTCTTTATAACTTTTCTGTTTGCATCATTTCCTCTTCTTTTTAACTCATCAACTCCCTTCTCTTATAACGTATCAAACTTTTAGAGATGCATTTCATGTCCATGTTACTGGCTTAATACCTTATTCAAGTTCAGTGAAATTTGCATGTATCTGTGGTCGTTCAATATGCTTATATCTGTTATAAAATGTCTTACAATGCCATATAAAGGAAAAATAGTCTCACCTAAGTTAGTGAAGATGCTTCATTCAAGTCTGAATATTCTACAAAATTTTTCAAAATTCAATTACCTTGTCACTTGCATTATAGAGATCTAACTATAGTAGACTCATATGACTTCACTTGCATCATCAAGGATACCAAACAGTTCCTTAGAATTCAAAGGAAATCTTGAAGGCCCAGATTGGATTATGTCCTGCAAAAGATTGGATATATTCTTGAATTAGATTACAAAACTAAAAAAATTTGAATCAGAAAATGAAACAGTTAACAGGAAAAGGATGAGTTCCATTACCAAAAAGATAGAACCAACCCTCAAGCAATATTGTGGAAGAGAACAAAATCCTGGTTTCCGCGTAAGTGTTGTCAAAGACTTCATGATCAAAGAACCTAGAACTTCCTAGTTGGCAATTAAGAATGAAAGAATTCTTCATAAAGTAATCATGAGAATTATATAGAAAAATAAAATTAGAGCATCTTCTAATGATATGAAAGCAACTACTTCAGAAATTGTTTTTAGAAAATGAAAAAGACGGGGATTCGTCAACATGTAAGCATAACATCCACACTCTGCTTCATAATAACATTAAATTGATTTCCAAACAATATCATCTTTTCTCAGCCACAATGTAATAAAAGAATGGAAGTTTGAGGAAAATCAGTATTTGTAGATCTCATACATAAAAGAGTAAAAGATTCTAAACATTTTATCATAGGCAATGAAAATTTGAAATTTTATACGAAATGAGAATGATCCAATTGGAAATAGACAATCAACTTAGTATTAATTGCAACGGATAAGGTACTAATGACCAAAGCAAACATAATTTTACCACCATATAATAACATTCTAGGAGCATCAATCTTAGGAAGTTATATAAATAGGTTTCAAGAAAAGGAAAATCCAAGAGCAAAATGAAATACCTCCAAAATCACGTCATTGAAAGATAAAATTTCCTTTGCATCATTCTCAGAGAGCTGAAAAGACAAGGAACATTTGAGCATCAAGAATGGACAGGTTTAAAACAAACCTGCTATAATATTTACCTTATCCTTAAGCCAACAAATGCTTATTTTTAAAAGAATCTTGCAAAGTGTAAAATATCCCCATTAAACTAACATACATATAGTAAGAAAAAATTATGCAAAAATAAAATGAAGATCGATGAAGATGAAAATGAAGCTGACATCACATTTCCAATTTCCCAAAAATATTCAAACCTGTTTTGCAAATAGAAAAATGAGCACCAAGCATTAAAGGAAACCTTATCAAGCTTCTTCAACCGATGGTGCACACGCATGTGCCTCCTATAGTTTATGGATGAACAAAATTCTCGAGAACATTTGTCACATTTTTGCATCTGCACCTTCAAAGGAGTGAGCAAAGGCCAACCTGGGACGTCTGCAAGAATATGAGGCAATGAATCAGTGCAAAACACCAATTAAGGTCAAATCCAACTGTTACCAGTTATCAATAACTAATATCAATATTTTAACCACAAACAGACAACAAGTATCAGCAACATCAAAGGCAAAAAATTCAGGAAATTTATGTGCTATATTTATGAAAAAGCAATTTTTTTGCAAAGGTTAACACTAACAAGGGGGATAAATTGCTAATCCCATGAATCTTAGATATTAGTGAACTAAGAACATAAAAACAACACAAATAATTAAACTTTTTCCTATCAAATGGTCAAAATTAAACCTTAAAGGACGTCTTAGCAGGCACCTTATTGATCCAAAGCACTAAGTAACTGAATCTAATGAACAAGGCTATCATTGGCCCTTGAGAAAGAAAGAAAAGGCTCTTTTCCAATTACTTGCCGAATCATTGTGCCCAAGGATTATTTCCATCTTTTGGTTTCAGCACATTGGTGGTGTTCAAGGCCTTTTGCTTGGCAACTAGCATTTATTAGCTCAGAACAAAAAAAACTACTTATGGCAAGCCACTGCACAGAATAATAAAGATTTGAATTAAAACCCCAAAATGAAGCATTTATATGAAGATACAACACAACCAAATTTCACAATGGATAAGACAACAAAAGCAATAAAGTCTCTAAATGCTTATATTAACCCTGTATGACCCCAACTCTAAATAACAAAACAGAACGAAAAGTTATACTTTTTTAGTAGGAAAAGAATAAAAAGAAAAAAGTATCAAATTCTAAATTGTGTTTGTTGCAAAAGAAGAATCACCTAGAAGAATAAAGAATGTTTAATGTCTCATTTATATCATCCTAATCTATAGAACAACAAAGCCATCCAAATCATATTCAAAGATAAATTCATACATACTCACACAAATACATATACTACATAAGAATAAACGAAATAATAGATAAACAATGCAGCTTTATCTAGCAGCTCCAAGCAATTGTAATACCCTCACTTTGAGTGAATGATTATGATATGCAAAACATCCGTACATGTAATCAAAATTATAGTAAGCAAGAGAGAAGATAAAGAATTTTGAATCTAGATCAAATAAAAATAACACAAGGCTTTTGGTTCCATTAAAACAAAACACAGCTAACAAAACTAGCAAAAAAATCCTTCATAAGAACTCAGAGCTCTCGAATTCAATCAAATTAAAATTCACAAAATAGCTATACACCAATCCACTTCAAAAGCAACCCAAACTTTCTCTAATTAGTAGTAAAACTGCCAACATCATTAACCCGTTAGCAAATTTAGATTAAACGAAAAAGAGAATAATTACAAACAAACGCGTGATCTGTGATCAATATTTGATACCAAGCGTATAGATATACATATAAAGGCTTATTATATACCTAAGGTATGAGTAGGTCTATGGTTTATGTATCAGTGAAGCAGAAGAAAAAAAGGAAAAGAGATCAGTGTGTAGTGGAGAGGAATGTCTGGCGATCGACAAAGGGCAACGAAATTTGAAGAGTGTTTGGAGGGTGAGAAAATCGACAAAGAAACTGCGAGAAAGTTTTGCCAAACAAAAAGATTTATAAGAAAAATGACTGAGGGTATATTAGGTAGTATGTATTTATTAGTTTACATTCCATCATAAACCTCCTGAATAGGAAGTTTCTTATTTTCACTGTTTAGGATGGAATGGAACGTAACACGAAACCCTCCACTTCCATCTCATTTCATTCCATTCCATTATAAAACCTTCAAACAAATGATGGAAGATGTGTTACATTCCACTCCGTTCTATTACTAACCCTCCAACTAAACAGGGCCTAAGTGTATCAAGACCTCTTCATTCTCTAGGTGTTCTTCCTTGCATAGGCTCCTGTTGAGACGTTCTTGGAGAAGGAGCTTGCTCTGTCTTAGTTTCAGAAAGACCTTCTTGATCTTGTAATTTCGAAGGTACTATAGGTGTAGTTTGAGTCTGAGACGTATTTTTAGGAATTAAAGGATGCTTTTTATCATCTGAATCAGCTGTTGTTGTCGAAGGTAGTGCTTCATCAAATACCACATGTATTGATTCTTCTATCTTCTTTGTTCTTTTATTATAAACTCTAAATCCTTTGCTAGTAATACCGTAACCCAAAAAGGTGGCTTTATTTGATTTGGCATCAAATTTTCCAAGATTATCTTTTCATTATTTAATATGAAGCACTCGCAGCCAAGCGCTCGAAAGTAAGCAACATTCAATTTTCTTCCTTTCCACAACTCATAAGGGGTCTTTTAGATAATAGGTCTTATAAGATAGCTGTTAAGTATGTAACAGGCAGTAGATACAACTTCTGCCGAGTAACCATGAGGTAGACTACTTTCACACAATATTGTCCTGGCCATATTAATAAGGGTGTCCTATTTTTTCTCTCAACAACTCCATTCTACTGAGGAGTCATTGGGATGCATAGAAAGTGACTTTATAACCCTTATCACATAGTTGACTTACAATTAACAAGTTATGTTTTAATCCATCAGTATAAAGAACATTATCAATAGATGCAGAATTAAAGTCACCAATTTTACCAATTTCAGTAACTTTTGCCTTGTTTTGTCAACAAAGACAACATTACTTCCATCTTTCCTTTCAGTATAGTTGAAATGTGATATTTCACTTGTCATGTGTCTTAAAAAACCACTATCAACTATCCATTGATTTTCTCTTATCTCTGTTCTGAAGCATATCTGCAGAATGTATTATCTCATTTTAGATACCCATTTTTTGTGTCCTTTCAACTTAGTGGTTTGACCTTTTAGTCTCCAAACATACATTTGTGATAATTTCTTCATTCTCTGAAAGTTACAAGAATGACTAATGTGGCCATGTCTACTATAGTAAATGCAAAAAACAGATGAGTGAAAGTTACTATTTATCAGGCTCTCACTATTTTGACTATAACTACTATTTGATTTAACAAAGAAATTCTTGTATGGCCTAACATTATTATTTTCATTGTATCCTATTCCAGCCTTATCAAAAACACCTTTACCATTCCCAAGTAATGTATCAAGATTATTCCTTCCATTGCAAAATTAGCAAGATCTTTTTCTAGAGAAATGACTTTTTTTTGCAAATTTCTCTTTCTCAAGTTCTAGAGCAACAACTTTTTCTTCTAATTATTTTACCTTACCAAAATCATTTTCAAGCAATGCATTCTCTAATTGACTTACCTTTTGTTCCAAAAATTCCTTTTTAGGGACTTTTTGCTTATTATCATTTTCAAAAGACAAATTTTTAGACAACAAACTTTTATTTACATATTTTAATAATTTAATCTTATTCATTAAGGATGCATCATTATTCTTGGCTTCTCAACCTTTTTGAACTACTGCACTATTAATTTTTTATATTGACCATATAGTTCATGATATACATCTCTTAATTCATTAATTTCAATATTAGAGTTAGAATAATATACCTCATCATCTCCTGATTCAGCCATAAAAAAAATTGCTGACTTTTTTAGGCTCTTCTTCTTCAAAGTTTTCAAAATCCTCATATGACCAAGCTGCAGTCATAGCTTGCTTTTTGGGTTTTTTGTTCTGTGTTTTGTCCTTTTGAAGAAGAGGACATTCTGGTCTTGTGTGTCTAAGCTTCTTGCAATGATAGCATATGATTTTATTGTTTTGTGTATTGCTACTACTACTGCTACCTTTTGATAGGAACCTGTTATTTCAAGTTTTCTTGTTTCCTTCTCTTTTCTTCATTAGCTTCTTTTTGTAAAAGTGTGCATTTTTGTGACCATGAAATTTAATTCATCATCTCTATTTATTTGCAACTTAGTGTCGCTTTCATCACTGTTTGATGGATTTGATTAATTAGCTGATTTTAGTGTCACTCCTTTTTTGTATGAGGATCCTTCATCTCCCTTAAGCTCGACTTCATGGATTATCAAATCTCCTCTTAACCAATCGAGTGAAATAGTGTCAAGATCCTTTGCAGTTTCTAGAGCTGTCACTTTAGGTCTTCATTTCTTTAGCATTGACCTTAGAATCTTTATTACAAACTCATCATTATGATATATTTTTCCCAAGTTCTTTAAGGTTGTGATGGCGTTGTTAAAGCGTCCGAAGAATTCATCTATAGTTTCTCCCTGTTTCATGCAAATAGTTTCGCATTGATGCACTAAAAGACTTATTCTGTGTTTCTTTACCTCTTTTGTTTCTTCAAAAGTAACTTGAAGTTTGTTCCACATTTTCTTTGCTTTAGAACAATATTTTCAATATGATTTCTTTTCATACTCTTTTAGAGATAGTGCACAGATCAGACCATGTCTTACTTTGGCATTCAAGTGTGTATTTCTTCTATCAGCATCAGTTCATACTTTTACATCGTCAGTAACAGGAGGTGTGGCTCCAACTTTGGTAGCTTGCCAGATTTCGATATCTACATATTAAAGATAAATGGTCATTCTCTTTTTCCAATAGGAGTAATTGTTTCCATTGAAATAAGGAGGCTTTGGGGTGGATTTTCTTTCAAACCAAAGAAACCTCTTGCAATATTAAAACAAAAGGAGCCTATTCTAAAAGTGAAGGAGCCTCTTGCAAATTAAACACAAACACTATGATGTGAAAAATTTAAAAGTTAAGAGAGAAAGAGTGGCACAACCAATTTATACTAGTTTGGCTTATAACGAAGCCTACGTCCAGTTCTTAAATATCCAACTTGAGTATTTCACTATAAAACTTCGAGCAGTAAATTTTGATGAGCCTCTCCAAGCTCACAAGTACAATTGAAAGCTTTTAAAATAGGTTCCAAAGACTCTTTAACTTCAAAGATCCTTCTCATAACTCATATTTGATCCCTTTCTACCAACACAAGTAAATATGCATGTTAGAGGGACAATTTAGTCACTATAATGAATAATAACTGTGAAATAGGTCGATCAAAATGTGATGCTAGTTGACCAATGCATCAAATAATATTCCCGACACAAACCAAATAAACACTTTTTAAGGATATTGATTAACCAAATGTTTAGACATTATATTCACTAAACACTTCAAAATCATAACATAGGTTGACCAAATCTCCTAAAACAAGCTTTTAAAGATCAAAATATATTCATTTGATAAAAACTACTAAAGTTCCCTTTGATTATTAAAAGATTTATGTATTTTGCACTCAATATAATATGTTCTTCCAATATTAAACTTCTAGATTATTAAAATAACCAAAATAAAGTTTAAAAAATACTACAATAATTTGTTACATATATAATGACTTCATTCTTTTTTATTTTCATTCTTGGTCCACTTGATTTAAATGATCTTAAAGCTCTTTTAAATTATATTTAGTGCTTCATTTGGCTTGTTTAAATCCTTTATTCATTTTGTGTTTTTATTGAATTTGATAGTTCACATTTTGTTTTAATCTTTTACAAATTAATTACTAATATAATAAAATATTAAAAATAATATATTTTATTATCATCAAAACTATAACTTAGAACATAGTTTGTTCCGACAAGAGCAAGATTTTAATGTATACATGAACCAAAAGAAAGATAAAATAGTTTATATGAACTTACAGATTAAATTGACGACAGGACTAATAATCACCTGATGAATTTACATCAACAAATAATATCACACATTTTTTAATTTACATCATCAACAATATCACACATTTTTTAATTACTCTAAAATCTAAATTTTATACGGGGGAGAAAGTGCTAAAGCCTAATTTTCATTTTACATCTAAATTTGAAAAGACTAAAAATATGAATACATCCTTTAAGTGTTTCCATAAAAATTCAGTTCATCTTTAACGTTTGTTCAATAAGGATAATGATTGGCTATATAACAGAAAGTCTTAAGGTGTCCATTATCAAATTTTATACAAATAAGAGATGTTTTATAATCAGATGAGATATTTTTTAAAAAAAGTTTGAAAGGTAATTCATATATTTTGCTGAATTTAAAGTAAGTTTGATGCAATAAAAATTTCTATGCTTAAATTTTACATGCTATTTTTATTATTTATTGTAAAATGCATCATAACACATGTAAATGTTGTTACATGCAAACATGAATGATTTCATGTAATGATTTGAATCTTGGCTGACCCTTTATTTTACAAATTTTCCAAAAGTAAGTAGGACCGCATTCTCTTTCTAAGTAAACCGGTCCATCCAATGCTTCAACTATAGAACGCAAAGGGACCTACAGAACAGAAGCCTATGTAAGAAGAGCTAGTGATTATCAGAGCAATTATTCATATATCGATTTACTTTAATAGCAACTTAGTTGTTATATAAATTATTGAATCTGTAAGACTGAATAAAATTTGCATAAAATAATTTATTTCCTTATAATTATATTGCTTCTAATAAATAGTAAATATTTGTATCAAAGGTAGCTTTTAATTAATATCAATCTTAAATATAATGGATAAGTAAAAGCAGAGCTGATAAAAAAAGCAGAGCCATCAACAGTAACTCCGTTGAGTCATCAACAGTAACTCCGTTGAGAGTAATGATACCAAAGTGGTATCAGAGCCATATAAACAGTTGCTGCCAACAGTCATCCTATTGAGAATACTACTACCAAAGTGGTATTAATCCGTGGTTTCCACACCATATAAACAGTGTCTGTTTAGTGGTCAGGTAGAGTCGGTTAATTCCGAACTGAAAACACCTGCGTACCCCATGAAGTAATTCTACTTCTCGCTCAGTATCTTACTGCTGCTCGTAAGGTACTTGGAAACAACCTTCGCATCTTTGCCAGTGGGGGAAATATTTCAAGAAAAAGAAGTAATAGAGAAGAAGAGAGTTGCATAAGGCTTTAGAATTCATGGAAATTTCTGATCTAGTACATTTATCTTCTAGTTTGTCTTTAGCTAGTTTGCCTAGAAGTGTGAAGCGTGTTTTATCAAACAAAATAGAAAATCTTGTTGAAAT
>JAOTAY010000007.1:28831510-28851803 GCA_025629805.1 Erythroxylum baracoense | reverse complement strand
TCCTAATTTCTCTGATTAGTCTTCTCGTATACCCGTTTCCCTGGTCCGACCCGTTATATGGAAACGGGATGTTACAGTCAACATGTAAGCATAACATTCACACTCTGCTTCACAATAACATTAAATTGATTTCCAAACATATCATCTTTTCTCAGCCACAATGTAATAAAAGAATGGAAGTTCGAGGAAAATCAATATTTGTAGATCTCATACATAAAAGAGTAAAAGATTATAAACATTTTACTATAGGCAATGAAAATTTGAAATTTTATACGAAATGAGAATGATCCAATTGGAAATAGATAATCAACTCAGTATCATTTGCAACAGATGAGGTACTAATAAATAAAACAAACATAATTTTACCACCATATAATAACATTCTTGGATCATCAATCTTGAGAAGTTATATAAATAGGTTTCAAAAAAAGGAATCCAAGAGTAAAATGAAATACCTCCAAAATCACGTCATTGAAAATAAAATTTCCTTTGCATCATTCTCAGAGAGCTGAAAAGATAAGGAATATTTGAGCATTACGAATGGATAGGTTTAAAGCAAACCTGTTATAATATTTACCTTATCCCTAAGCAAACAAATGCCTATTTTTAAAATAATCATGCAAAATGTAAAATATCCCTATTAAACTAACATACTTATAGTAAGAAAAAATTATGCAAAGATAAAATAAAGATTGATGAAGATAAAAATGAAGTTGACATCACATTTCCAATTTCCCAAAAAAATTCAAACTTGTTTTGCAAATAGAAAAAGGGCACCAAGCATTAAAGGAAACCTTATCAAGCTTCTTCAACCGATGGTGCACACGCATGTGCCTCCTATAGTTTATAGATGAACAAAATTCTCAAGAACATTTGTCATATTTTTTCATCTGCACCTTCAAATGAGTGAGCAAATGCCAACCTGGGACGTCTGCAAGAATATGAGGCAATAAATTAGTGCAAAACACCAATTAAGGTCAAATCTAACTGTTACCAGTTATCAATAACTAATATAGATATTTTAACTACAAATAGACAACAAGTATCAGTGACATCAAAGGCAACAAATTCAGGAAATTTATGTGCTATATTTATGAAAAGGCATATTTTTGCAGAGGTTAACATAACAAGGGGGATAAATTGCTAATCCCATGAATCTTAGGTATTAATGAACCAAGAACATAAAAACATCACAAATAATTAAACTTTTTCCCATCAAATGGTCAAAATTAAACCTTAAAGTATGTATTAGCAGGCACCTTGTTGATCCAAAGTATTCAATAACTGAATCCAATGAACAGGGCTATCATTGGCCCTTGAGAAAGAAAGAAAAGGCTCTTTTCCAATTGCTTGCCGAATGATTGTGTCCAGGGTATCATTTCCATCTTCTGGTTTCATCACATTGGTGGTGTTCAAGGCCTTTTGTTTGGCAACTGGCATTTATTAGCTCGGAACAAAAAAAAAATCTACTTATGGGAAGCCACTGCACAGAATAATAAAGATTTGAATTAAAACCCCAAGATGAAGCATTTATATGAAGATACAACACAACCAAATGTCACAATGGATAAGACAACAAAAGCAATAATGTATCTAAATGCTTATATTAACCCTGTATGTGACCCCAATTCTAAATAACAAAACAGAACGAAAGTTATATTTTTTCAGTAGGAAAAGAATAAAAAGAAAAAAGTATCAAATTCTAAATTGTGTTTGTTGCATAAGAAGCCTCAACTAGAAGAATAAAGTATATATAATGTCTCATTCATATCATCCCATTCTACAGAACATCAAAGCCATCCAAATCATATTCAAAGATAAGTTCATACGTACTCGTACAAATACATACTACATAAGAATAAACGAAATAATAGACGAACAATGCAGCTTTATCTAGCAGCTCCAAGCAACTGTAATACCCTCACTTTGAGTGAATGATTATGATATGCAAAACATCCGTACATGTAATCAAAATTATAGTAACAAGAGAGAAGAGAAAGAATTTTGCATCTAGATCAAACAAAAATAACACAACGCTTTTGGTTCCATTAAAACAAAATACACCTAACAAAACTAGCAAAAAATCCTTCATAAGAACTCAGAGCTCTCGAATTCAACCAAATTAAAATTCGCAAAACAGCTATACACCAATTCACTTCAAAAGCAACCCAAACTCTCTCTAATCAGCAGCAAAACCGCCAACATCATTAACCAGTTAGCAAATTTAGATTAAACGAAAAAAGAGAATAATTACAAACAAACGCGTGATCTACGATCAACATCTGATACCAAGCGTATAGATATACATATATAGAGAGAGGCTTATGAGGTATGAGTAGGACTATGGCTTACGTATCAGTGAAGCAGAAGCAAAAAAAGAAAAGAGATCAGTGTGCAGCGGAGAGGAATCTCCGGCGATCGACAAAGGGGCGGCGGAATTCGAAGAGTGTTTGGAGGGTGAGAAAATCGGCGAGGAAATTGCGAGAAAGTTTTGCCAAACGAAAAGATTTAAATGAAAGTGTGCTTAAGCCTCAAGGAATAAGGAAGCGAATTGTAAAAAAGGTAAATAAAAGTAAGCTTTTTCCTGGGGTAAATAAAAAGTTGAGGCATGTTGATGTTGCATGCAAACCGAAACGACGTAGTATTATTGAATTTGACTCAACAAGTTTGCGTTTAAGCCATAAGGAATAAGGAACCGAATTGTAAAAATTTGGAAAAGTAGAGGCAATTTGATGTGGCATGCAAAACCGAAACGACGTAGTATTAATGAATTTGACTCAACAAGTTTGAGGATGACAAATCAACAACTTAAATTTATTTTATTTTGTTGGAATTCAAATATTATATTATATTTAATTTTATTTAATTCAAATTCAAATTTGATAATGTTTTAGATTTGATTAATCATAATAAATTAACAAGACCAATTTAGCTTAACGTAAAATTAAATTATAAGACATCCGATCAAACTTAAAATTAAGTTGACTCGACAGTCATCAACTCATACAAATCTATTAATACTTGTAAGTGTTCCAAAAATCATATCATTTTATAGAAATACAAATAAATTAAGTTATGACTGTTATCGACTTAACATGATTGATTTTTAATTTTAAAATATAAACTCATTATTAAATATATTTTTTAAAAAAGACATTTATTATTTATGAGCCAGTTTGTCGAGTTAATTTTTAATTTTAAAGTATCGACTCGTAAAATTATTTAATTTAAACACTTTATTTATAAATTATATATTGAACAAACAACCATCACTAGAAAAAGGAAAGATGGCAAAGGTAAGTACAAGCTTCAATTATGTCTATATATTCTGTACAGCCAGGGATGGCAGATAGGCCCGAACTCGGCCTTAAGCTTTTTAAAAAGAAATTGGGCCGGGCTGGATTAGGCTGAATTACAGTATATTACAGCTTTTACAGTATATTCTATATTGGGGAGGGTATTAAAAAAAAATGTTAAAGACTCGAATATTGTATAGATCCTAAGTATCAGTTGACTGTTTCCACTCTTGTATTGCTTGATGAAGGGCATGATTTGGTATAAGATTGATGTGTTCAAGTTTAAGATTTGTCATAGGGGAAGTGTTGTGGCCACTTTTTAGCCATCCTCTAATAGCATCAGCATCATAAGTATAACCATCTGCAGCTATTTGTGGATCTTCCATAACTTCCTGCAAATTTCTTTCATTAATGATGCTTCAAGCAATTGATACAGTAGAAACCTCTAAAGGTCTCTCTAGCTGAGCCTAACATGAAAGAACGGATGAAGAATTTTGATATGATATGACTGGTACTACCTATTGGGAAGCCATTGACTAACTGATACACAAACTACTATACTGAACTCTGCGAAATAGTGAAGAGGAATAAGATCAAATTCGAGCATATTCATTGTTGTTGTTACCTGAAAGATGGGACAGACAAAATGAGTTGGTGTTCGTCGCAACTCTTTGGATTCCTTGAGTGAGGCTGGACCAGTAGTTGAGGCCTTCAGTGGCTTGAGGACAGTCCAGATTTCTGTTTCAAGGTCTGGACGATTCGATTGGTTCTTCTCGCAGCACCTCAACCCCAGCTTAGCTAACTCTTCGGCTTGCTCAAATGGCCAGTCTCCGGCCGAAATGTCTATCATTGATTTTAAGGTCTCTGTTTCTAGTGCCCATTTTACATCTCTTACCACATCAGAAGCTGGTCTGCCAGTCAAAAGTTGCAGAAGTATGATTCCGAATGAGTATACATCAGACTCGGAAGTGAGCGTCCCGGTTTTGAGATATTCTGGAGCAAGATAAACAGTACCGGAGCAAGGATAAGAGTTCTTCATTTCACTTTTCACTCTTCCTTCTCCTTGTTTGATCAGAAGAAACATGCCAAAGTCACTGAGTTTGGAAACAAAGTTGGCATCAAGAAGGATCTTGGATGGTTTTAAGTTCCCATGGATAATGCAAGGTTTGTTGGAGTGAAGGAAGATAAGAGCAGAGCATATCTCAATACAAATGCGCACACGAGTCTGCCATGGAATCGGAAGTGTCTTGCCTTCGTTTAGGAGGCGATCTTCAAGACTTCCATTTTTGACATACTCATATACAAGTGATCTTGACTCCGGGCAAATCCCGATTAAGCTTAACAAGTTTGGATGCCGCACCCTACTCAAAATCTCCACCTGAAAGTTCATGGGCAAACAAGAAGTACCATCGAACTGTTCCTTTCTTTTTCTTTCTGAAATTAACATCTGAAACTGTATTGCCAGGCCTATTTCAATCGATTTAAACAAACAAATGCTTGCTTATGCACATAGACATACAGGAACCGATAAGGCCTAGGACCTAGGATGCATCAAACCAACTTTAGCTGATTCTTATCTTTTTCTTTTTAAAGTTTAATAGCTCTTACACCAACCTGAATATGAAAATAATGAGAGTTTATAAGTAAGAATAACAATCAACAAAAGAGAGAGCAGCAGCTGGTATTAGTATGCATATTGTACTGTACAAAGGAAGATAAAGTTATACCCCATTTTTGAACTCCAGCTCGCTTTGAGATCCATAAGCAGGCAACATCTTCATGACAACATGCACATGACGGAGCAGCCCTTCATAAGTACTTCCGTATCTGCCTTCTCCAATTTTCCTGGATGGGTCAAAATTGTGAGTTGCCTCATTGATCTCCATGAAAGAGAAATCAAGAATTTCTGATCTACCCAACTTAAGATCTATATAAGCCAAGTTTCGCAGCCTTGTAACTTCCCTTGTCTCAGTTTCGTGCTCTATACGTGCTTTGTCTCGTCTTTCCTTGAAGCGGATCAATAGATCCACGGCCGAGATAATCTTCTCCTCCAACTCCTTGACAGTAGAATGAGATTCAGCAATTTGCCTCTCAAGTAAAGATTTTTGCTCCTGAACCATTTGGATTTCTTGCAAGAAATCATCACGTTGGTTCTTAATTCTTTCCATTTCTTGCTTATTTCTAGCCATCGCTTCCTCTGCCTCTTTTCTCATTTTCATCTCCTTAACACATAAACCTTCAAATGCTCTGGTCTGTTAAGAGATAAAATGACAGAAAAATTACAAATGGAATCAAAGCTGGTTCAAATTCAATAATGCATGTGTGACACCCTCCCACTCTTTTTTCACATTAATCTTGCAGAGTTAGTGCTTCAACAATCCAAATTCATTTGAACAGCATAAGAAATTTCACTTCTCACTGTTTTCGCTTGTTAAATTTGGAAAGGAGATTATTTCTCAGATATTAAACTCAGACAATTTCAACAAAAAAACTAGTAATCTATCTATAAAACTTCATACTTTGTGGAATGATAAACAGTCCTGCTTCATGCATCTTTCATAATCTTGTTTATCTCGCTTATTCTCTCTATTGATGGTCAGACACGAAACTTGAAATTGCTCAACTTATAAAGTCAAGTAGAGTATCATAGAATAGGAAGATTGCTGATAGTAATGCAGGACGGGATATGGACACTTGTAATGCAATAATTTTTGGTTAGTCATTATATTAAGTTATTATTTGGAAGTTCAATATATTCCTAGAATCAGATCTTAGTCGAGTTTAAGAATACCTTTGAATTACTAGAGTAGTGCATAAAACTGGGGATGGAAGACACAAGATAAAGAATAAGTCTTGCCTTGCATTTGGCCTCCATAGCAACATCTTCTTCTTTCCATCGCCTCACTGTCTCTTGAAATGCTATCTTATTCAAGTCTTTTGCATCCTTGATTGCTTGTTCTAGTCTAACTTGAGACGTTTCTCGCTGCATAACATTGACAATAAAATCCTCATAAGATAGCTTGAACTGAAAATGCTTCAATTCATATTAACTTAGATCTCAGGATATAAAAATTTAAGAACTTCAAAATGTTCATTTTCCATGGCATTGTAATAGGTATGTTCTTGGAATGGTAAATGCATCCAAGAAAAAGTAGCTCAGTGATTTATTCTTACATCAAACTGAAAAGAAAAGGGTGTTCATTAATTATGGAATCATCTTGTGACTAACAAACTAAGTATAGAGGAGCCAACTTCCAACCTCATTGGTCAATGGTGGCATCACTTTCAAAGGGTTGAGGAACTGGTCAGACTGCAATGTGCATTGATAGTTGAAACTTCCTAACAATTCCTCCGGGTCATCACCATTTTCATCTACACCTGAACAATTTTGACACAAAGTCATTCCTCTAAAAACTCCTTTTTGAAAAATATACATATACTTTGGCATACCTCACCGGCTCATGCTAGATCAAAGTCCACATACGTTGAGAGTTGAAGTTAACACCATTCTAGTTGATATGCTTACCTATATATCGACAGATTTGTGCAGCAGATTCTGATCTCAAGAGCTCAGATTGTTCAGTTTCTAGATCGAGATTCACAGGTAACAAGGGAAGGGCAATCTCTGCTTCAGATCCATCATTGCTACCTCCCCTGTTTTCACGTATTCATTAACAAGCAGCAACAACTGTATAGTATATGCATGAAATAACCAGAAGTGACAAATTTGATCCGGGAGGAAGATGCAACAGTCTGCAAACCAATCTCTTCGAACTTTTAAATTTATATCAGACACATGGATGGATAAGAACCTCGTAAGTGTTGGTCATTTAACAATTGAAATATAGAGTAAGAGACCAACAATCTGGTGTCGAACATTCCTTAACAGACTACTAGATCAACAAACTGTAATTGACTATTTTGTGATGCTAAGATTACCAATCATGAACCACACAAGAATGGTTAAGCCCCATCATCCCCTTCTACAGCACTGTGCATATAAAAGTAAAGAAAGGAACCTTGTATAGATTAGACATTCCTTGCAGACAAACCAGATGTGACAGGCTGGGTGTGCATTTTGGCATACATAAGTAGCTTTCTTGGACTTTAGCTCTGTCAACTTTCTGCAACACCAATTAGGTCATTTTAAATGGATGCTTAAATATGGATATGTTAGAGGTTACGATCACCTATACTAAATGAAACAGCATCGTGAAGAGCATGAGCACGATCAGCCCTTATAGAGGCTAAAATTAGGATGTCAATGAACATTAAGCAAATGCATCGAAATAGTTCGTTACTTTGAATAATATTTGTCTGCCGCTGCGCCCATTACAAGCCATCTAATGTTGTTCTGAGCAATAATCTCAACAATACCCTTCTCAATATTGTCCATCTCAATCCATACTCCATCTGCTTTCACCTAAGGAAGTAAGCCAAGTGTAATTATAGTTAATCTAACTAAGATTAGTTGTTTCTTGCTTAGATTTCGTAGAATCTGTAAATACATGTACTAATTTAGTCTATGCATATCCGTACGGGTGTCTGAGTTTGTAAAGAGAACCAAATGAAAGACGTAATACAACTACAGACCAAATAACAAGAGAGACAATACCCCTTCGTGTTCAAGCATGTGACAGTACTGGTCTACAACATCATGCAGCTTTCTTCTCCCAAGTTCTTGGAATGCCTCATTTGTGTCATGTCTCGATTCATTAAAACCAGGCTTTGTATCGGCTACATGTATTGAAGCAAATCAAGATTGTTTCATAACGCAAATCCGGACATTACTTTAAAAAATAAACTAAAACAACGTTGGATTGTTTACTGTTAGTGCATCCCAGAAACAAAATCGACTAACAAAAAGCTCTGGTGAATCCTATAAAACTATAAACTTCATAATAGTCTAAATAGCTCAATTTCTCTATTCCAATTCCTCTAGCGCTTAGAGGATTGATGCGCATTCACAACATGAAAGCAGATTACACAAAGTTCAGAAGAATTAAACAGAAATAGCAAAAACAAAAAAAAAAACTCACTTAAAGAAACCAAAGTATCAGGTTGGTGAACATGGAGCAGGCAAATCCTCTTCCCAGAGAAGTTCCGAACCGCCCAAAACAACGTCGTTTTGCTCTTCTCCACATTCTTCCCCACCGCAACAAAGATAGTCTCATCCGAATCATACGCTCTCTCCATCTCAATCTCATCAAACCCCTCCATCACCCCACGAACAAGCATCAATCTTTAAACACTTAACTCACCGAGTCAGCGAGTGAGTGGACCGAGTTACAGATATCAGAAGACCCTCTATCTTCTTTCTCAAGGATTTGGACCTTAGGTGGCCTACTTAGAGAAATTAGTGAGTGAACTTTTCCATGGAAGTCGTCGTCAAAAGTTTTTTTTTACGTTTAACAATATATTTAATCGAAACTGAACTGTTGTTATTGACACATTTATCGAAAGAGTAATAGATATGATGATTGACTTGTCAAATATACGGGTCATTCTAATGTCGGAATCATTTATTTTATCATATTTTTTATAGAGTGTCATATAATTATTTTAGAGGATTTATCGAAAACTTGTCTTTCTCAACGTAACGTATAATTTTGAACCTTTTTTTAAAAAAAAAATACTCGAACGAAAAGACCATGCTTAGGAAGTGGAAGATCTACGTGACATTAGTAAAGTTGTTTAGTTCATATGCCAACTTTTGGAACTTGTCGTGTAAGAATCTTCTCTTAAAATTATAGAAAGGGAAATTAGGAAATGGGCACACAATTTCCGTGAAAATTACGCCTTTTCTTTGTCGTTGATTAAATTGTTTTTAATCAAATTAAAAAATTAAGAAAATATAACCCTAGAGTGTAGGTAAATTGGTAAAGAGCTTTTTTGGTTTAAGTGAGGTCGCGAGTTCAGACTCCTTTCATATATGTAGCTGTTTAAAATTTGGGACCAGAGCTTTGTCTCCCGTAAAGGACTTACCGGACTCGAGCGGGGATTAGTCTAGGTATAGATGGCTTAAAAGTACCTTCTCATAATTAAGACCGCCTAGAACACCTCGTGAGAAAAAAAAAGAAAATATCAATTTAGTCCAATTAAATAAATTAAGTGAAATGTTTTTAATATATATTCAATTGAAAGCAAAATCACATTTATTAAAATTAAAGACGATCTTCTTAACATTTTTTAATTTTATGTTATAAAGAAAAAAAGTGTTACTTTATCAAATCAATTTATTTTTATTTTTATTTTTGATAGAAATATATTAATCAAAATTAATTTAAGAAATGTCTTTAGTCAATCTACATGAAAAGACTCTCTTTTCGACTTCTTAAGAGTGATCGAGTTGGTGGAATGAGAAGGCATGAGGCCAAAAAGTTCTGTATTTGAATCTCTTACTTGAACTCTTTTGCTCGAGCTTAACGTATAAGACTAGTCTAGTGCGGAATACCCAGTTAACATAATTTGTAAAATATTACGTTAATCTAAAAATTTACCCAGTACATATCTAAAAGATAACAATTGTGGTTCCTCTTATTTAAAAAAAAAATTTCCTGAACCTTGTCTTTGTTATTGAATTTTACTCATTGATGTCTTAAATTTTGGGTTTCATTAGTTCCATCTCCCTTTTCAAAACGTTGCGTTTTAGACAGAAGACAAATGTACGGCGGCTATCTTCTAATTTCCTCTCTTCTTGCTGGCTTTCAGATTTTCTCCGGAAACAGACAGAGATAAATTGATGGAGGAGAAAGGCCAGAGCTCCGAGGGTGTGAAGAAAGTGATGTCACCGTGCGATGTGGAGGCTTTAAAGAAATGCTTGGAGGAGAACAAAGGAGACTACGTGAAATGCCAATCTCAGATCGAAGCTTTCAAGTTGTCTTGTTCCATCAAGGGACCAACTTCCACGAAGCTGTAGGATGCTCGCGCCTTTAAATTCCCACCAAGAAAGCTCTTCAAAGGATTTACCTTTCTGTTTTCACAAAAGTTTTAGAGTGAAATTGTTCCCTTGATATTTGAAGTCTTATGTTTGATTCATCAAAAACTTCGCCGATCCTGAATTGACATCATTATTTCATTACATCGAAGTTTACCGTACATTATTAGATTGGTTCCCGGAGGCAGCGACCGCGGAGCCGGTGGTGGTTGGTAGCTTGCTGGGTTGTGTACTGTTACAAGTACCTGAAATTTCCATGTTTGTTAACCCAATTAGGCCTAATTATTAATTATAACTTGTTTTCTTTCCCCAAATTTGAATTATTACGTTAAATCCAATTTGATTCCATTTAATTCGAGCAGAAAATTCTCTTATCACTCTGTTTCGACATACCATTCCAGCAATTCTCGTATCGTTCCAGTTCGACATTCCGATTCGATTTTCTTACATCGGAACTAACTCAAACATGGAATTAAGAAAAAAGGCAAAAACTTTCTCAAGGTGATAAAGAAGCGTTATACAAACAAATAAATGAGGAACAATGTAAATCATCAATTATCTGTGTGTGATTCCTTCAGCTTCATGTGACCTGACTCATCCTTGTCGAAAAGGCGTTCGATCAATTCGTCCCAGTTCTCTTTCGTCTGACTCTGCTGTGAAGAAGAATCAAGATAAGATCCTGCACTTGATCTATGCGAGTTACCCCCATCTTCCGGCTCAACAAATGTTCCATACTGAGAAGGTGTAAAAGCATGTGGCACAGATAGTGTTACAGCTCTCTGCAGTGCAGCTTGGTACTCCTGTGTATGTTCCCGAGCCAATGTCTCTTGCCGCTCCATCTTTTGTTTCACCGGGATCTCCGTGATCGAATCTTTGTCCAGCATTAACTGGTTTTAGGAGAAGGGGATGCGGAAATTAAGACTATATCTTAAGCAACTAATGTTTCCGGATGTAATTTCAAACAAGCAAAGATCAGTACAATCATTAACAGAACGAAGACTTACATCCAGGGCCTTCTGTGCTTCTCTTTCTATCCAAAGAATAGCATGATCGGAAGTAGCATTACACGAAAGAACTATGTGCTCAAATCGCCCGTCTACCGGTACTGCTGTCTTCACAACTGGGGGGAATCTTCCACATCTGCAAACATATCAAAGATACATGGCACATTGGTTCGTTCCGAATCAATTTCTAATCCTCCCAAAAATTGGCAAAAACATCAAGCTAGACTGAAACTTGGAAATCCAAATGCAGCAGCCTATGCTGGGAATAACTATACAGATGCACTCCTTCTATAGTCAATCATAATATTCTAGCGTTCAGAACAAGGAAGAAAACAAACTCGTAGTAGTGTGGAATTGCATTCATCCAAATCACATTGTTGACAGCAAAGCTGCAAAAGTAAACTCGATGGGCTTCACAATACCTGAACGGCTTTCTTTCAACAATGTGATAGAGACGACCAGGTGCATACAATCTCCTTGGATCTTTGATCATCCTTTCCTCTGGTATACATGTGTCTCTCATGCACCGTAGACATAGTAGGCATGGCAAACTGTTGAAGATCAACAAAACAGGTATGACCAATATACTAAACAAATGTAGAAACAATATCACTGAAATTGAATTGATAAAATCACTTCCCAACTTCCCATAGCACACATAATAGAATTTAATGATATTTATCATTTTAAAGAACAAGGTAAATGGAAAAGGTGCAGTGTACCAGAAAAGTGATTTGAAGATGTCCTCCAAAGGTGTGGCTGTCCGCGGTAAGAAATCATCCTGTTGCAGTGAAATAACCACATGTAAGCTTTCTGAAAGATTAGTGAATAAACTTCAGCAGTTGGTAGGTATAAAACCATACAAATGAAGAGACCGCATATGCAGCCCAACTGATTGCCAATAAGGGCAACTCACATTTAATGGTCCATGAACACACCTACAATTACCCTAATAATAAGCTTCACAAAACTATCCTTTCTGTAAGTTGCATACATTAAAGCGTACTCATTTGAATCCGCCCAAGTTCTCGACTTACGATAGAAATAGGGAACCGTGATAAACATTCGCTTCACAAAATGCCAAATTTATTAGGTCGACTCAACAAGGTACAAAAGACTTGAGGACTTGCCTGAAGCACAACAGAATTGATGACATCCGCATATCTGACTGCCAAATTGAGTGACATACATCTTGCAGGTGCAATGGCATAGCACCTCACCCTCCTCCTCTCAATGTTGCTCAACTTATCTCGATTTAGCACCACGACTAAGGTCATCATCGCTGCAACACCTGATCCGAGGGAATGCCCAGCAAAAGTCAAAGTATAATTTGGATACTTTTCAACCAGTTCCTTTAAAACCTCACTCTCTGCATCCAACACCCATCCAGCAGCTTTTAAAAGTCCATTGTGGACATAGCCCCCGTCAATTTTTTTTTTCCCTAGCTTGTTATCCAAAAGCACCACATAGTCACTCCCTTTTTCCAAATTAAGTCCCCTTACAGCAAGAACTATATCAGTATGATCATGATCAATATACAACAAATATGGAGGTGCACACCCTTGAGTATCTTCGTAAGTCTTTTTCAGAACCAACCAATCGGGATTGATTCCATATCCTCCAGGTGGTTCCCAAAGGGGATGCCGAAGATCATCTTCATAAACAGCTAGAATATAGCGGCACAATCTAGGGATAGGCTCAAATTCTTCAGCAGTTGCAATGCCCCAAGTCTCACTGTCATGGCCTGCAGTATGCAGACACCGTTTCCATGCCCAACGGGCACATGCTAGACAATAGACACACTCTAGGACAGGTAAGCCACATAGGATTGACATAGATTTCCCAGAACAAGTTCCTTTCCCTTGTGTCAATATACAGCTATGTAAATCAGGGATAAGAATTCAAAAGGAATCTGAAGGAGGCAAAAAATGAACCACGGAAAAAGTATAAAAACCAACCAAGACACGAGATTGAGATCTCAGATTACTACAGATAGGATCAAATGAGAGGCAAAAGAGTACAAACTGACCCAATGATTAAAAAAAGGAAAAAGTCAATGTCTTCAATAGCATTCAGCTATTTGATCAAATATAAACTAGGCAAAAAGTAGTGATAAGAAATGAATCAAAGAAATGGAGTCTATTTCCAATAGACAATGAGGTGGTCTTCGAATTCACTAAATAAGAACACAGACAAAAATATAGTAGTCGAAGTTAACAATACAACATAAAAAACAACACTACGATTTCGACGAGATTAATGATCAATATAAGGGACGCAAGAAGACACGACTAACCACAGCTTTGAGATTTCGAACTCTGAAGCAATCAATGCACCCCAAAGATTGAAACTTGGAGCAAAACACTGATCTGGGTCTCCGAGACTGAGCCTAAAGAGATCTTTCAGCAGCAGATGACCATGCTTTAACTAAACCGAACAGAACAACAGATACAAGAGAACAGCGAAGACCCATCACCGGAATTTACTAGTACTGCCGATAAACAAATGATTCAGAAGATGAACACTCGTCGAATGCAGAGATTTCTATGTATACTAACATCTCTGTTGGAGAGACAGCGGAGAATACTGGTTGTTGGGGCCAGTTGCTTGTACATGTAAACTTTCCAGACCGAGGCCATAAAAGACGCACGCAGAGACTCGGGTTGGGAAAGCTCACCTGCAAGTCAAACGGGATACTTGTTGATCTCAAAGTGACCCTTTTCAAAACTGTGGCATGTCGGTCTTTGGGTTCCATAGATAAAGATTCTAGAGTTGAACATGCACTGTATTTACTATTTAGCTCTATTTGTTTTCTTTCGTAAAAGATATTAACTTTTTATGAGTGATTTATTCTAAATTGTGCATTTATAAGTTATCTTTAATAATGATTGATGCATTCTTAATTCAATTATATTAAATTTTAATATTATAAAATTAAAATAAGGATAAAAGATCTTAGAAAAATAACTTAATGATTAAAATTTTTGAGTTTTTACTTTTTTTAATTTTCTTATCTTAAACTTTGGTTAAATTTAATAACGAAACACTTTTTTTTAAGAAACGAAGAAACCCTCAACTGCTATCCTTTAGATGCTCATTGGATAAATCTTTGAATTAACACAATAGCCTACAAATTATACCAATTGGATACTCCGCACTAGATAAGCCTTGTACGACACGCTCGATCGAGAGAATGAAGATGAGAGATTCGAACATAGAATCTTTTGACTCTATGTCCTCCTACTCCACCAACTCAACCATCCCCTATGACAACGAACACAAGATCTTTTGATCTCATGCTCCCTATTTCACCAATTCGACCACCTCCTATGGGACATTTTACTTGTTAAACTAATTTAACAACGTTCTATATAAAATTTTCTAAATTTTTATTTTTATTAAGATCAAAATAAAATAAATAATAAAATATTCAATAAAAATATGATGAAATATTGAAATAAATATAATAATTTATAAATTTATGTAATTTTAAATATATTATTTAATATTTAAGGTTTTGGACAACTTCTATGAAAGATTGACATTTACTCGGCCTTTGTATGAAAGCGTTAAAGGCTGACCCTTTTCACGTTTTTGTTGCTAAAGGCATAAATTACAAAGCCAACACGTCCGCCTACTTTAATGAAACCTTTACATTAACAAATTTATTATTCTTATTATTTTAATCTATTTAAATGTTTACTTGTAGAGACGTCAGTGTGCCGAATCAAGCCAATTTTGACATTCTTATTTACTTGGCATGTTTATTTAAAATATATAATTAATAATACAAGCTTTATTTGACAATCAACTGATTGCATTAGTTATTAACTGATTCTGTTAACGATTAACTGACAACAAATTATATCAACTAATTTGACTAACTGATAACATTAATTATTTATTTAAAAATGTTTGGTAAAATTAGTTCTTTAGTATTAGCTGTTTATGTGTAAAATAACTTATAAAGGCATGACTTAAAAATAGATTTATAAGAAGACGAGTATTATATCTTAATAGTTATTTGAATTATTACTACTTTCTTTCTCTGTATTAACCAAGTTGAGTTTATTTTTTTCTCCATATTTTCTATCACTAGTGTTTGGTGAAGGGAAACAATAATAAAAGATGACAATTTGAGTAATTTGTAATAACTTTTGAGCATAATCGTCTTTTTGTTTCTCTATTTTGTTAGAGCAAAACGCTCCTCATAGGAGCATTACCAAAGACAACGAATTTGGTTCAATCCGTTAACTCAATTAGCTAATTACAAACATGATTATCAACGATTTAACATAATTAAACAGCCAAATACCTCTCAATTTGTAAAAAAATTGCTGATAGATACTTCCCAAACAAGGCCAATACATGATGGGCAATGGCCTCCAAGTAATTACAAACATGTTTGGATATAATGATTATTTAATTAATGCATAATTTTTTTAATATATGTTGGTTGTTATTCTTATCATGTCTTTTAAACTTGCATTACATACTTGAAATTTTTTTTTAACTTTTCATATTACATTTATCTGTGGGTCTACTAGTAACAGTCTTTTTACTTTATAGGAGTAGGGTCTACTAGTAACAATCTTTTTACTTTATAGGAGTAAGGTTGTGTCCTATCAGACTTTTCTAGACCTCGCATTGGTGTGAAATTCAACTAGGTATGATGATGATGATATATTAGTTGTTAAGATGGAAACTTAAAATATAAAAGAAAAATTGGAATAGTGATCATTAATAAACACAAAATACAAAACATTTTAAATTTAGTTTAATTTTAAATTGATGGATAAATCTTATTTTGATTTAAAATAAATTCTAAGTCAAGCTTAGAAATATTATTTTTAAAATTTTAATCAATAAAAATAATATTATTTTATTAAATAAATAGCTCAAAATTTAATTATATCCGAAACTTTAAACTATTTATAAGTTAAAAGAGTCGTCATATTAAATAATATTGATTTTAATGTAAAAGGGCTCCATTCATTACTCCTTTCCAATAAGATATTGCAAAAATAAAAAATGACAATATTTAATATTTAATTAAATTTAATCAATCATTTTAAAGAGAATTTAACAATGATATATTATAATTAGACAATGGAATGCGTGTCATTTCCTTCAAAAGACTTTGGATTGGGCTAGGTAGGCCCATTTAGTTTAGTAATTATGTGAATATATAATCATTTGATATTTACCATTTTAACCGATTTAATAATTAATATTTTGATTTGGTTAATTATTCTGTTTAATTTTTAGGTTAAATTTACTTAATAACTTTTTATTATTAAAAATTGATCAATTTATTAATTAATCAGTCAAATTTAGGAAATTAATTAATCTTTATAAATTAATATATATTAATTAATTAGTTAATTTTAGTAATGTAATTAACATTTCTAAATTAAAATATATCAATCAATCAGTAAATTTTAGTAAATTAATTGATATTTATAAATTAAAATAAAATTATTAATTTTTATTTAATAATTTTTTAAATTAAACTTTAAATTTTTCGATGATAAAGATAAATTTTTAATTATATTTCAAATTATTCAATTATATTTAATTTTTAGCCTATTTTATGATAATTTAATACCTGATTAACTTTTTAATTTTTACGCCTTTTATTTTATTTGCATAACTTTGAATTTGATTTTTAAAAAGACGTTATTTCTGTATAAAATATTTAACTTAAAGATAGCAATATATACACGTTAGTATGTAATATTTACCATATTTAGTAAGAAAATTTAATTGGTAAAAATATTAAAGTGATTATAACAATTTAAATATAATAGGCGAGGAATGTTTCTAAGGATGTTAATGGGTCAGGTAGGGCTATAGTGACCTGTGACTTGCCAGATCAAGATGAGTCTACCTGCGACTTGGGCTATAGCCCAACCTGTTATTTATTTTTTAATAAAAAATTTTAAAAACGAAGTTGTTTTAAAAATAACGAATGAGTCACAGATCCGACCGAACTGATCCGTAATCTACCCATAATCCGGTTAAGCATGAACAAAAGCGGACTGGGCCAGGCCGTCAGGTGGCAGGTTTTGCCATCCCTACGTATTTCTTTCCAACAGTAGGATATAAAACGAGCAACAACTCGCAAAACCCTAATTCTTCTTTCGCCCGCCTCGCTTGTTCACTGCGTCGACAATCGGGAGGTACAGTCTCTCTAACAATTTCAAAACATTATTAGGTTTTCTGTTTGATTACTGAGAAGATGATTTGGCAAAATCTATACTTTCTGTTGCTAGCTTCTTTCCGTTTTCACACAATCGAAAATTGGTCCCAAGATAGTGCTTGTAGCATTAGTAGGTTAATGTGAGTGAGAGTTTATGCTATGAAATGATCTCTATAAGTATTTAATCGCTTGGTATTGGTTGTATCTGACAAGTTTATACCGAAATTCGTAGTATGAGCTGCTTGCATTTCCTGTTAGTGTGCTTTTGTTCTTCCATAAAATTTGATACCATGATCTGATATATGGAATATTATTTGAGAACCCATTAATTTTTAGGGTTTCGATTGAGGTTTTGCAAGCATTTCGATTGTTAATGCATTGAATGTTAATAAAATATAAAATATAATCTTTATCCATTATATGTTTGTTTGATTTCACGCTTTAGGTTTATACACTGAACATTTGAATCTTATTGGTGTAGGCAATGGCGCCGAAACAGCCAAATAGCGGCCTTTTTGTGGGGTTAAACAAGGGTCACATTGTGACCAAGAAAGAATTGCCACCAAGGCCGTCTGATCGCAAGGGAGTAAGTCAATCAAACTCCCATTTCTCATATTCGGATTGTGTCATTTGATCTAATGATTGTAATGTTTAAATATATAGAAGATATGAAGAATTAGTAGAATTATTTGAATATTCCATATGAGAAGTTTGAAGAAGCTATGATCTCTTCTTTTGACTAATTATTCTGGATTGCAGTTTTGTTGTCCATTCCTATTGTGTCAAAATTTTGGCGTGTTCACTAATTTGGTTTATCTTCTCCATTTGTTTTGCAGAAAACCAGCAAAAGAGTGCACTTTGTGAGGTCCTTGATCCGGGAAGTGGCTGGTTTTGCTCCATATGAGAAGAGGATTACTGAGCTTTTGAAAGTTGGTAAGGATAAGCGTGCTTTGAAGGTAGCTAAAAGAAAGCTGGGCACACACAAGAGGGCAAAGAAGAAGAGAGAGGAGATGTCCAGTGTTCTTAGGAAGATGAGGTAAACTTCTAAGATATCATACTGTCCTAGATTTATTATCTTGTTTCATTTTATTTCGAACATACACGAACTCCAGGCATCTTCTACTGCATTAAAAATGGTTAGGAGTTATCAAACAAATTTCTTACTTTGCTGTCATAACGTTCTTTGCAGAGCTGGTGGAGGAGCTGAGAAAAAGAAGTGAAGCGTCTTTTCTCAAATCTGAGGTCTAATGAGTTAAATCCTCATTTTGCAGTTAGAAACTAGTTGTTGTAAGAGTTGGTTGTTTTGTCTTTGTGAAAGACCAAATCTTTCTTATCTGAACTTCATTTTGTATTAATTGGAATCAGATGATGCTTTTGTAAGTTCCCCCAAACCTTATGCTGAGATATTATATGCATTTTGTCGCTAAAAAAACGTTGAATGTGGCACAAAGTTATATATTTGCTTTCGGCCTGATTTGTGTAAATGTAGCGAGTCAATGCTTGACCTTTCATTCAGTCTGGTAGGGTTCGGCTTTAACAAACTTCTTCGGGTGTGATTAGTAATAATATTTTTTAGCTTGGGTTGGGTCGGTTGAGTATTCTGAGTTTGGGCTCATGCTTCAAAAACTTTTTGGGTTCAAGTTTGGGCTTTAGGAGGTCTGAACATAATTTGATCCTACTTATTGCTAATTCTAATTACAATGTTTATAATTAGTCGTGATTCTTATAAAACCAATCAATGAAAAATTAATTATTTTTATATTAAAAATTGAATAAATTAGTTCTGTTTAATTGTAAAAATTTTGAATTAATTAGTTTTGGATTTAATAGACTTTAATAATTATTATTGTTAAAATATATTAGATTATTAATTAATTAGTTAATTTTTTTAAATTAACTGATTTTTATAAATTAAAATTAATTAATAATTTTGGTTTGTTTTTCATTTTGCTTTGATTTTGAGGTAAATAAACAAAAATTAATTAATTAATTTTTATTTAACAATATCTTTTTTAATTAATTTTCCATTTTATAATTTGAGACAATTTTTTTAAATTATATATTAAATTCTTCAATTTAATTCAATCTTTAATCGATTTTATAATGATCTAATATTGATTAAATTTTTTTAACTTTAAATTTCTTTTCTTAAGAGTTTAACTCTGATTTTTTAAATATTGGTTATTTGTTATTTGACTTTGGCGCAATTAAAAAAAAAAGAGTTATATAAATATGGTCCTTTATTGGACATAGAATTGGTATATGTCATTAAAGCTTGAGGATGGGTTAGATCTTTGGCATTCATCCGTATTAAATCATCCAACTTTACTATTCATTTCATCCTATTTTAATACCTTTTTTTTTAAAACGGAGGAATCCGCAGTCGCTATTTTTTAGATGTGCGCTGAGTAAACCTTTGAATTGACACAATAATTTGCAAATTAGATAAATTGGGTATTCTGTACTAGGCAAGCCCTGTACGACATGTTCGATCGAGAGATCGTAAATAAACAATTCGAATATATGATCTTTTGACCTCATGCTCCTCACTCCACTAATTTGACCACCTCTTATAGGGCTTAACACCAATATTCAAGTTCAACGTATTTACAATCAAGCAACTTGTTATTTTCTAACGAGCATACCAAATGGTGACGGTAAATGTTTATAGAATTAAAAGTTTTATTTTTGAATTGCAATTCACTTTTAACATTAAATTTAAATACTGTCAAATAATTTACTTTGAAACATATAATTATGATTTATTTTGTGTGCAATTTAAGAGTAAAGAAAAACGTGTAAATAATATTTTAAATTATAATTTCATCAATTTTTTTAATGAAGTCACAACTCA
>JAOTAY010000007.1:28807958-28826456 GCA_025629805.1 Erythroxylum baracoense | reverse complement strand
TCATTTAATTTTGAATCTGCTCTAGCCTAACCTAATTCTAATCTTAATATTCTGAGGAAGATTCTTCTATTTTTCTTTAATAAAACCTCATATCAAGCTAGATAATCTCACAAGAGTCCAGCCATCGGGCAGCGTAGGAGTATGTACCTTTGGACAATTCAACCATAACTTAAGAAACTAGTATTAATACTGAACTAGTGTTTCATGAAAGCTTGTAAATCTTAGTCGTATAACAAAAGTGGTCATCCCAGGAAGTGGTTGAATCGCAAGGACATGTTCATGTTCCTTTACATCCTCAGTTGTCTACTTCACGTGCTTAATGGTTGTCTCTGGTAATCACTACTTTATCAGTACAGCTATTGCATAGGTACTTTTTGGCTTCTTTCTGGTATTCCAGCCTTTCTAGCTATGTCCTGTCCGCTCTTTCATAAAAATTCACGTGTGGAGTAACTCTATACAAGAAAGAGACATAAGATTAAAGTGACTTTTATATAAAAGATACAATTCATGACTTATGATCTACTCCTCCGTCCCTACAAGGGCAGAGACAGAGAACCTGTAGCTGTCTCGGCTGTAGTACCGGGGTTTTGGAGAGGTTGGAGTGCAAAAAATTATACAACTTAACTGGCAGGAGGAGTTAGGAAAATGTTTTCTCCAACTGTGATCTGGAATTATCAGAGAAACTGGCATGTGTTCTGTCACCAATTGTTCTACCAGTGGTGCTCACATGGATGGCAAGTCGAATCTAGTCCAACTTTCAACTAAGAAACAATCTATTTGTATTATTCAAATGTGTGTTGAACCAGAATTCACCTGTTCTGAATCATTTAGTATTGAATAGATCATTGTCTTGTCACTGACTAATGGGATCATTGACAATGAACCAGATTTTTACAACTGGAACCGTGTGAAGCTTAGATACTGTGATGGAGCTTCTTTTGCTGGCGACTCTAAGTTCGATGATGGGGTTAGCTGTTTCACTTGGAAACTTTCATGTGATTATTAAAGGTTTTGTAATATATAACACATTCAATCTGTGCTTATGTGAAACAGAGCTCAGTGCTTTATTTCAGAGGACAAAGGATCTGGGAAGCCATTGTTAATGATCTGCTTCCAAAAGGTTTGGGACAGGCACATAAGGTAAAAAGCTGCTCTTCCATAGTTCCTCAGAACCTTTAGAATTAGGCAAAGGTAGTCAAAAAATTCCTGTCCAAAACAATGTTCTTTAGTTGTTATAAGGATTATAATGGTTCCGACAAGATCCAACTGTCTCTGACTCGAGAAAACTCAATCAGGTTCAGACCAAACAATGTCCATTAAACTAACCCGATCTATCAGAATTGAACTTGAATCTAAAGGTGAAGGTATACTAAACCTCCCATTAAATAATAACAATAATTTAATGAAAGTTCCGCCGATATGTGAGATTGGACAGGTTCAGTATATGCAGTCTTTTCCCTAATTAGTGGAGAGATTGTAAAAGCCTTTCATGTACAAGCCTGTAACTTGGCTCCAGTCCTGACTCGTCATCTGGTTTCTGCTTCTTCCCAGGCTTTGCTTTCAGGTTGCTCCGCTGGGGGTCTATCTGCCTTCATTCATTGTGAAGGGTTCACCAGGATGTTACCGGGGAATGCAAGTGTAAAATGCTTAAGTGATGCAGGATTTTTCATGGATATGTAAGATCTGATTTTTCGTTCCAAAATTACAGTAATTGAATGTTTTAATTTTACAAATTAAAAGATTTTTCTTTCTATTTTTTCTTGCAGAAGAGACATAAGCTCCAATTACACTATGAGATCCTTCTTTGAAAAACTTGTTTCTCTCCAGGTTTACTTACTCTTCCTCTGATTCACCTGGCTGTTCATCAGATTATAAAACTATATTCTATGGTCTGAAATTGGAAAATTGTTGTGTTGCAGGGAGTTGAAAATAATCTAAATGTAAACTGCATCAGTCAGCTTGTCAATCCAAAGTTGGTACATTGTTCTTCAAACCTATCCTGTCTTCTTCACTTCTTGTCCTTCTGTTCGGATTTTTTTTTCCTGCTTTTTGGGTTTCGGGTCAGATTGAGTTGTGTTTTACTCATTGACTTCCTACCAAGTTCGGGGCATAATGTCAACTCTATTCTTCATAGTTATGACGTTTGTGTCTCTCTTCTGTAGTGTATCTTTCCACAACACTCCTTACAGTACATTAGAACACCATTCTTCATCTTGAATTCAGCTTATGATGTATACCAAGTAAGTTTGTTTCTAGTTCTTACAGTGACTAAACTCTAGCAGTAGATTCCAAGCTGACAGGAACATCAAAAAATTTTTTCAACAGATCAACCATGTCTTGGTGCCACCTTCTTCAGACCTTCTCGGTCATTGGAAACATTGCAAACTTGATCCAGCGAGCTGTAGTTCAACTCAGCTAGACATACTTCAAGGTCTGTATTTGCATCAGCTTGGAGTTGTACGAACTAAATACTTTCAGATTTTGATGTTCTGCAAGTTCTTTTTCCAGGGTTCAGGCGTGACATGTTAGGAGCTATGATCTCATTCTTCAGGTATTCAACAAGAGGGGGAATGTTCATAAACTCTTGTTTCGCTCATTGCCAGAGCGAGTCACAGGACATTTGGTTTGGTGTTGACTCACCAAGAATACACAACAAGGTATGGATGTTAAATTCTACCAGACTCTCT
This sequence comes from Erythroxylum baracoense, assembly GCA_025629805.1. Lineage (NCBI taxonomy): Eukaryota > Viridiplantae > Streptophyta > Magnoliopsida > Malpighiales > Erythroxylaceae > Erythroxylum > Erythroxylum baracoense. Next base: position 28,823,769 of record JAOTAY010000007.1, on the reverse strand, counting down.
AATCCGCAGATACAACAACCCTATGAGATATCAAGGCTTATATTCAACATTCATCATTGCAGACCATTGCAGAAGCAGTTGGAGATTGGTACTTCAGTAGAAATATAAGCAAACATATCGACTGTCCGTACCCTTGTGACACTTCTTGTCATAACCTAGTACCAGCAGTTTAGGTACGTGAAATTTCCTCGGAAGAAACTGTACTTTTGTCTCGAGTCTAATTCTGTTTCTTGATCGATAACAGATCGAAAGTTGCAGGTTTCAACATAGACGATCCAATACAAGATATAGACTTAGCAAACAGAATTGAAGCTTCTCATCTCAGAAGCTAGGAGATATTGAAAAAAAGAAGTGTAGTACAGAATTGTTGTATTCATGGACAGCACAATTGGGCAATTTGTCAAATGATTCAACAAATGAAGCCCTCAAGTTTGAGTCTTTTCAGAAATTTTTACTTAAAATTCAACTGTAACTTTTTAAGAGGGAAGAAAAAAGAAAAATTCTTTAGCCTGCCTCTTTCTTATTTAATTCGAAATATAAATTTTAGAGATATTAATTTCATCAAAATTAAGTTTATTCCTCGTGAATTAAACATTATAAATAAACTAATTTCTCAAATATATAGATAAAAATTGAAGTTGTTAGAGTATCCCACATTCATTAAAAATGAAAATGTTAATAAATGGTAAAGGTCAATTAACCAAATAACTAGTTCTAGTCATTTTGACAATGATCAGATCTAAACTCAATTCTTATTAATGAGCTCTATACTCTACCCATATTAAAAATTCTAATATGATATCAAAACAAGTTTGGTTCAAATTCTTAATTTTCTGATTGTCTGTCTAGATATTCGACCCTAATGGCCCGGTCTAGTTATCGCTGCGTTTATTTCAAGTGACAAATGAAGGTTGATCCCCACATTCATTAGAAATGAAAATGTTAACGAGTTAATAAATGGTAAGCGGCGCCAACTAATCAAATGGCTAGTTCTAGTCGTTTTGACAATAGTTAGACCTGAGCTAAATTTTTGTTAGTGAGCTCTACACTCTACTCATATTAAAAATTTTAATAGTTGTATGACCAGATATTCACGTAGGGCATTATTTACAATTATAGAGGTTTGATGGAGAAAATTAAAATAATATTTATGGAGAGATTAAAATTATATTACATTTATTATGAAAATAAAAAGTGAAAATGTTTTTTAAAATGTATAATTGATTATTAGGAATGGATTAATACAGCATTAGATACATTTTAATCATTCATTTATTATAAAATAATTCTACATATACCATTTCTATAAATGTTAACCTGTAATTTTCTTTTTTTCTCTTCTTTAATTCTCTCTTGTAATTTCAAGAAGAAAATAAGAGAAAGGTTTTACGACTTTAGTTGAAGGAATATGACTTTTTTTTTATTTTGAACATTATATAATTAATAAAATTAAGATTATGGTATTAAAATTCTTTTCAGTTCTAGTATTGGTATAATATAATATCGGTATTTGTAATTATGAATATTACATAAGATAAAATTGTAAAATAATCTTTTTAATTCTTGTATAATTAAATTTAATTTCTTATTAAAGTAAAATTTGTTTGAATAATTCAATTTATCAAAATTAGTATTTTATTTATAAATATGACTATTATTATTAAAAAATATTTAAATATATTTTTCTAATTTACCCTTTAAATTTTTTCTAATTTGTAGTTTTTACTCTTTTTTTTTGTCTCAATAAAATTGTATAATACATCTTAATACAAATGTCTAATACGATACAACCTATTTCTCAGTATCGGTTTTATCCGGTACGACTAAATTCAACATGATAAACATAAATCGAATTCATTATACTTAATTAAGATTATACATAAAAACAAGACTACTTCTAGAAGACTAGAAGGTACATCTAAATAAGGGGTTTGACAACGAGAGGCAGTCCTCGACTAGGCCGCAAGGACAGCAAAATAGAAGGGGAATGACAATAAGCAGGTGAAATGGAAAAAGAGAACTTGGATAAGAGCAAGGTTAGGACAACCTTGTACTCCATCGAAGTCAAATTCCTACCTACACACATTCTCCCACCAAACCCAAATGGCAAAAAACCCATCTTGTGCTTGCAACCACCGTACAAGTTGTCCTCCTGGAACCTCTCTGGCTTAAACTCGTTCACATCTGGTCCCCATAGGTCAGGGTCGTGATGCATGGCGACTACATCGATCCACATGTTCGTCCCATTAGGAATGGTCAGCTCGTTTACTCTTATGTCTTCTCTAGCTTGCCTTTGAACGTTTGGTGCTGGTGAGTAAAGCCTTAGAACTTCATTCATCACCCAACCCATCTGTCAAAAAAAAAACAAAAACAGACTCTAATTTAATCAATTTATATAAAATTTAAGAGTTTATATGAATTTTTGTTAAATTTTTAGGAGATTGTAAACAAATAATGCTGACAGAATGCATATGCAAGCCTTACGAGAGTAAATTTGGCCGGTTGGTGTTGGGTACCTCTTATGGTGTGTGTGGCCAGTCAAAAGTCATTGGGTTGTTGCCACGTGTACAAACACAAAAAGTGCTGCTTTGTAATCACGCGTGGACGACGCCGTCTTATGACTCCACAATCTACCTAGTCAGATCCAATAGTGTGGGAATCTATTTCATACGGGAGCGTGTGGACTATGAACCATGTCGTGCTTGTCGTTGACCGCCTAACCCTAATCTAACACACAACTCCCACGGATCATGGTTGCCAAAACCAATTTTACTATGTATACCCACTAAAGTTGTTAGCATGCTAGGTTTTAATACCTAATTAACATTCCTAATCTTGTTTTAAACTAAACATTAATCCAAATAACTTATGAATTAAGCCTTTCTTTTCAGTATTAAAACTCCATTCATATTGTTTCTACCAAAAAAAAAAAGATACATTATAATTTTTTGGTAATATGAAATTGTAACTACTGCCCTTTTGATGTAAATGTATTATTGACCTATAGTTATGCTCTTAGTGTCAACATACGCATGTGGGTGATGTTGGCTTTGTCGTGGATGTAACTATGCCATATGTCCATTTATGGCTTCAATGATCCCATAATTTTCCCTCCCTAGGTTTTAGTTTCTCCTCATCCAAACACAACTTGCATGATTATTGTTCATGCATGAGTTTTTAACTTGTACTTTTCCTTCTTAAGGCAAGCAAGTAGCATGAAGTAAACCTAATTTTATCTCCAATCCATGCTTGATTAGTAAATCATATCTACATGTGATATACATGCATAATAAGTACTTAACTACTGTAGTTACTTACCTTCTTAAGCCCAGCAATTGCTGTGAAATGAAGCTTATTATCTCCAATTACTTCTCTGATCTCCTCCCTGAGCTGGTTCTGCCATTGTTGGTTCTGAGCAAGAAGCAGAAGTGTCCACGACAGAGCCAAAGCCGTCGTTTCGTGGCCACCGAAGAAGAAAGTTTTGCACTCATCGACTAGTTCCCTGGTCGTCAATGTCTTCCCAAGCCGGCCATTTTCGTGATTCTCTTCAAGTAATATCCCTAACAAGTCCTTTTCAAGGTACCCTTTTCCGGGATTGTTTCTTCGAGCTTCGATAATGGAGGAAAGGAGACTATCGATTTCTTTTCCAAGTCTTTTGGCTTCTAAGGTCTGTTTAGGGCACATGTACTTGCTAAATGGTACACCCACGTAACGATTAGTCTTGAATAGAGTGACTTGCATGGCTCTTAATTTCTCAAACACTTCTCTTCCACTTCCATAGCTTAAACCAAAGCTTGTCCTAGCTATGATCTCGCCGGCTAAACCTGTAATTTCCCTCTCAACGTCGATCTCGTGGTGGCCTGAATCGATGAGGCTACTCCATTTCTCTATCATGATTGTGGTTGAATCCACCATTGAGCTTGCCATAGCCTATAGGTTTAAGCAATATGCAATTTAATCAGTACCATGAAAGTAATAAATTAGTGCAAAAAAGGTACGTAGTTCAATTTAGAAGATTGTTTAATTTTATTTATGCCATTTTTGACTTCGTTAGGAAAAATCTTACCACCTAATCCCTTAGTTTTTCATTCTCGTGCATTAGGAAAAATCAAACAAACTTACTTTTATGTGATTTGAGTAATCAAGTCTTCGTCTTGGAAAATAATACCATCAAGACTAGATGCATGATGCATGCTGTTGCGTGAGATATATGTTGTTTTGTTTACAAACTAAATTGCCTGTTGTATTGAATCATGATCACTTACACACTTTTTGTAAATTAAAAATAAAATTAAAATTATAGAGTTTTTATGATAAATTACTAAAAAAATTAATATTTTTATTTTTTATAGACTTATAAAATTTGCATCTAGTGACAAATTATTTTTAAAAATTATATTTTTATTTTTTTAGCATATTAATAATTTTTCATAGTGGAAATTAGGTTTTTGATCATGTGCACGAGAGAGATACACGGAGGCTGATTACCTTCAAGTTAGCCGGAGCAAAAGCCGGAGTGATAACATGACGCTGACGAACCCAATCGTCACCTTCAACCATAACCAAACCATCACCGAACATTGGTTCTCTGTCACGCTTAAACACTCGTGGCTTTCCCCATCTCTTCCCCATCACTCCATTCGACATTCTCTTGAGGAATTCTGGGTCTGCAATGTACAAGAACGGCTCTGTGCCTAACCAGTATATGAACACCTTCCCTGAAACACACACAACAAAACCGGCCAACTGCTTAACACGAACAATACGCTAACGATCTTAACTTTCTTCAGAGGGTTTTACGTACCGTGAGATTGCTGCCATTGAGCGAAGTAAGGAAACACAGTGGAGTGAATATCATGAGAGATTATTGAAGAACCAACAGATTGACAAGAGGTCTTCCTGCTTATGTTCTTCATTTCCTCAATGTTCCCCAGAGGGAAACTTGGAGTTGGACCTCTGAAACCTCTGGTTTTAAGCTTCAGATAAGCACTGATAGGCCAAAACCAGCAAGAAAACACAACTCTCAACAACAGGTAGAAGAAAACAGTAATCATGACCAAGCTAAGAATATAAAGAAACTCCATCACTCTTTTTATGGAAGCTTATTGTATTGTATAGTATAGTACTACTTCAATGGCTTTGTGTAACTGATGCAATATAGAAGAACTGAAATGGGTATTTATAGAAGGAGAGGAGGCTCAACAATGCCGGAGCTTTGACCATTTTCATGTCCTTTTTTAATTCCTTTTTTCAAAGAGCACGACTTTATGACTTGTTTGGGCTTTTTTTTTTTTTTGTTTATGGATCGGCCAACTCATCTTCTAAAGTCTCTGCCTCGGTAAACACATGTGGACGCCGCCGGGATCATCTCATCTAAAGGATTTGACCAATGAAAATTTGCCACGTATGATTTTGACTTATTCACACGGAAAACTTGAGATTTTGACTAGAGATCAAGAGGGAATTTTTAAGAATAAGCAAAGTAAAACGTCTCCTAATTAATTCATACTTATTTCGTGAGAACGTAGCATAGAGACTTTTGACATGAGAATTTGATTTCTCGTTCCAAGCTATGAAAAAGCTAGAAAATTAAGAAATTTTCAAGTTAATCAACACCTTTAATAAGACCATCGACTAATCAAAGTCGGAAAGTAAGTATTGAGGTGTCGGCTAGACTATTGTAAATCAGCACGAAAACTTTGTGACTATCTGTAAATTCCAGATATGATAGCGAGAAACAAAAACCTTCCCCCCAATAGCACACATCTCTCAAGCTTTCTTGTTAGGAACTTTACACTTTTACAATTATATATCTTTCCCCTTTTGAAATAATAATCTCAACAATACTTACACTCTTTTTCTGTTAAACTCTAATTTTATAGTGAAAAATATAATAAATATTAACCTAAGTATACATTAATAATTGATACGGTATTTACCTTGCTATATGCACTATAATTTTAATAATAATTTATTAATAATATTTGTGAAAATGCCTATTCAAGGTCTATGTACATTAGCAATTAATTAATTAATTATGAGGTGTGCACGTCAGTCACATGGATAAATCAATATTTAAATACATTAAATTAATAATAAATTAACACATTTTTCTTCTGTTCAATTAAAATGAGTTTATTACATTATTTTTAAAGCAAATTAAAACTATAACGTGTAAGGATGAGATCATTGTCTTTTGTAACCTAGACATACGTATCGCATGCGACCTGACTTTTATTATTGTTTTCAAACTTCGAATGTTTTATGGGTCAATGATCGAATGTTGAATATTTATGTCTGAAGTCAAAGACCAAATGCTAAATTGTTTGACCCAAAAATAGACCAGTCAAACGTATTCCAAACCTAATAAGAGAGTACATTTGGAAATAAATAATAGCTATATTTCTTTTTTTCATACAAAATTTAAAATTTATAAATTCAGAACAACCCTTTTTTGAAAAATAAAAGGAAATGTATCAATACTAGCAAAATCTAGAAAACAACATTACAACGAGACTTAATCTACGTAAAAATTCAAAACCCTCTAATAACTAAAAAAATAGTACATCAATTGATTATAGCAATTCAACTTGGTTAAATGTTTGTTGTTTGTTGTTGACAATAAAAGTTGTATGAATAAGTAGATAATCCGATCATTATAATGAAGTAAATGAAAAGTAATTGTCTTCCATTGAGCACTCAAAAAGGCAGTCCTTTCTGACGTATGGAGTCTTCATTTTTGTCTCAAAGAGGCGGACTAGAATTGACTTCCTAACTATTACTAATTCTCTTACCATGGGTTGTTTAAGAGGGTCATTTAACCCTTTTTTGTTTCATATTAGAATGATCATTTAAGGGGAATACTCCCTTCTTTTTGGTTTTCCTTCTAGTTGATCTTCTTTTAGGGTTATGAGAACTCTCATGAAACCTTTCTGTTATCTCAACAATTCTGTCATTCTCTGATTGTATCAGCAACATGTTGCTTGTTGGATCATTTTCCAGTAGACCATGTTCATCTTCTATCTCTTCTTCCACTAATCGTGAATCTTGTGTAGTAGTTACATCTTCCTGATTATTAGGTTCCTATAGCCAAGAGATGTGTCCAAATGCTATATTAAGTTTTCGACCTTCAGTATCTGGAGTATTTATAATTGAGTTATCCAGATTTTCATTAGTATCAACTTATACACGCAGCCTCATTATTATCCACCGGAGAAGATTCAACTCCCAGTAACTCATCTTGCCATCGAGTTTGAAAAATTTTTCTTGTAGGGACTCATTTCTTGGTTGAATTATAAGGTTTTTAGGAATATGTCACCTTAACTTCAGATTTCATAAGCTTCCCTATTTCACCCAACTTGAGAATTGGTAGAAGATCAGGTAGCATAGCATTTCTTTTGAGCTCCACAAATATTTTTGCATACCTAATTCACTTCATTCTGGATGTTTGAGCATCCATACAAAAAGGCTTACCTAAAGAACTTGTTATAAAACTCAATCTTTCAATTGTCCAAAATTCTAGCGACAAATTTTGAAAATGCACCTGCATAGGAAAAAATTTCATACATTCCCTATAAAATGTTATCCCAGGTTTCCATTTCTGAATAAACATGAGTTGGTCTCCTATATGTCAAGGTCTCATTTCTAGCAATTAATTCAAGTTGCTATCAGCAACAAATTTAAACAAAATAGGGTTATCATCTATGAGTGAAGATTTTTCCAAACCTTTCTTACCCAATCATGCAGTGGCTCAAGCATTGATGACTAGAAATGTGAGTGTCTTGCTCCAAAAAAGAGCCAACCAGGGTAGTAGACCAAGCCTTCTTTTTGGCTTACAACAATTTAATCGGTGGACTGACGACACCATCACTCGTAATGTCCAGGTAGTATTTCAAGTGTATCTTCGATTGCTGTAATTAAATTTTCTTTGTCCAAGCACTATTAGTGGGTGAGGGTTTCTTTGAAGCTCTCCGTGAACTTATCCCCTTTCTAGAAGCACCAACCTCTCTGGTCGGCACTGGAAACTCCTCCATGGATAGGGGTGAAGGCACATCATCCATTGCCATGGAGCTCACATTGGTCTTAGCAAGGAGATTTGGGTCCTAACAATGAAGCGTGTATGGCGAAGCTTGCATGGGTCACGCCGCTCGCTTCGGGCTTCAGATCTTGAGTTGGGTTCTCACTATCGCCTCGCTTCTTGAGAGGTGGGTTGCCTCGCTATCGCCTCTTCAGATCTGGAGCTGGAAACATCCTTTTGACAGTGGAGCATATTGTATTTTTTTAATTTGTTAATTGAATTTCTATTTATATTCAGAAGAGTGATTTGAAAATTTGAATTAATAATTTAAGATTTTAATAAAATGAATAATAGAGGGGATAATTAATATTACCAATTTGATAATAAGAAAAGAAGAGGAAATTTAGGATGTATGCCGATGAAAACCCAAAAGCACTAGGAACACTTAAAATTTGATATGTAAGAAATAAAACGTAATGAGATTGGGTTAAATATAATGTAAGAGTATATATATATATATATACCAATATTTTAAAAACCGAATCAAAAGTTAAATTGGTAAGTTAAGAAGTTTAAGATTTAAAAGGTTCGACTAATATCAGAATGTCATAAAACAGGTTTAAAATTGAATAAAATTAAAATTTTATTCAATATTTATTGAAGGAGACTATCCTTATTCTTCGAAAATTTAAAATTTAATTGAAAAATAGACTATTAAATGAAAATTAATTGACTCATCTTGATTTATAAAAATAATTAATTTAAAAACTGATTAATTAATTAATTAATTAATTGGTCAGTTTTTAACAATAAGGATTATTAAAGTAAATCAAACAAGAAAATTAAAAACTGAACCGAAGAGTCATTTGATTTAAGATTTTTATGATTGAATTGACTGAATCAATTGAAATTTTTAATCATCGATAAATATTCATAATCCTCAAATCAGAGTAATTAATAACTAAAAAGATAACAGATAAGATCAATAAAATTTAAATAATAAAAATTCTATAATGTAAAAGGTTCACAACTCCCATTAAATAATAATAAAAAGTAGAAATTAGTTTTTAAGTATAAAATAAAATTTTTATTTCGTTCACATGAAATATTCAATTTGTTCAATTCGTCTAACCAAAAAAAAAAAAGGAATCAAGAACTAAAGAAAGTCAAATTTTGAGATTTTAGTTTAGACCATAAGCTTGTGTTTACTAAAGTCTAAACCCTAAAGTGAATGCTAAACATAGTGTCCACATTTCAACTAAAAAAAAGAAGATGTCACGTTAAAAAGTCTCGCCCAATCCTCACAAAACCTTCCTCGAGCCTCCTTAATTACTACAATCAAGGCAGTTATCTTTTGTGCCGTCAAATCATCTTATTCCATGCATGACGTTGAGTTGATTACATCTTGACACAAATAATAGTAAAAGTAATCATAAATAGTCTTAATTGAAAAATAAAATTCAAACCTTTAGCAATTTTTATAATATTATTTTGAATTTTAAAGGTAGTGTTAAATTGTTTTAATTTTTATTTTTAACAAAAAAACTCAACGCTAAATATTTTATTCATGTTGATGATAATACAAGTAAGATAAGATTAATATTTTTATTTTTTATTGTCGTATATTGTATTTGTATTATGTCTAAATAATAAAATTAAATAAACCAAATTAAAAATATCAAAAAATTTAATAATTTTATATTTTTATTTCATAATTATTTTAGAGTTTTGATATTTTTAATTTATTAAATAATAAAATTTAATTGTAACACATACAATTTTGACAGCCACATGTAACTTGTCACATTATTTATATTAACGAAAAATTTAATATCGAACTATTTTTATTAAAAATTAAAAGTTAAAACATTTACCTCAATTTTTAAAATAAATTGAGTAAAATAATAATTTTTATAATTAATTCAAATAAATAAATATTTTTTTCTTTTTATCACCCTTAGTTTGCTTGGCGGCTAAGTGTTATCTTAAATGGGAAAAGGATAAATAGTAAAAGTTAAGACTTCATAATGTCAATGCCTAATATGAACTAATCCCCACCTTTAGCTAGAAAAGCTTCAAATGTTGATTTTGGATGGTACATTTAAAGATGTCAAATTGGGCCCAGCCTGTATTTTGGTCTAAGTTGATTAAGCTATAGGCCTGACTTAACCTAGGACCGACTATTACTTCCAAAATATTATCGTTTTAGAAGTTTTTCTTTTAAAAAAATAGTGAGTCGGCCTGACCTAGCCTGCCTGTGGTCTGTCAGGCCACGAGGCCATTTAGCTCGTGGTCGAGCCTGGCCACAGGCTAGCATAGTCTGAGATCAGGCCAAGGTCGGGCTGCCCATTAACATCCATAGGTACATCTACCTTTCAAGAGAAAAATATACAACTTATTATGTATAGTAGTTAAGTTTTTAGGACGGATAAGTATTGATATACTTGTAATAATAAATGAATAGTATATTTTAACTAAATGATTTAATAAATTTATAACATAAAATAAAATGATTAGTTGAACTATAATAACGGTTAAAACCTTATATGTAATAATCATTTTAAAATATTTAGTAGAAATTCAAACTTTCACTAATTACATAAACCAATCCTACTTATATATATATATATATATATATAACTCAAAATTGATGATCCTAGGCTTGACCACTTTTATAAAGAATAAAATAGGCAATAAAAAAAGTTATTATTTTACCTCGTTCTGTCCACTTTTAATTCTCGTAAAGAATAATAAAAATTTCTATTTTGTTTCTTTTTATTTTTATGAGAGTTTACTCTTCATCTTTACAAAAAATAAAAAAAGGCAAAAATAAGAACCCTTTTGTACTTGCTCATAAAATGTTAGAAAGGATTGGTGATCTGATAAGGAGAATAAGATATTCTATTCTAGTTACAGCATTTTTATCATGCTTCATTAAACCTTATCCATATATTTATATAGATTTTATATAAATAAATTTTAATAAAATAAAATTAAAACATGATAATTAAAATAGAAAATTTGGTGTGACGAAAAAGGAAGTATAGTATGCCAATATGTCAATAAAAACAACGTAATTTGTCTTTTCTTGTCGAAAATAGAGTCCTGTCCTGTTTGGTTTTGCAACAAATTTGGTGAAAACCGAAGTCACGTTGGGATGGTATTGGTGAACATGATGTTGTCCCAGTGAAGACTGAGACGTCTTTGGTTTTTAATATTTTATTTCTCCACACATCCTCCTGAGGTGGACGGTCGAGGTTAGAAAATAGAAATAAACGTGTGAAATTATAATAAATATTAATTTAAAAAGATTAAAAGATTATTATTTTATTTTAGTTTTTTAAAACAACGTTATTTTAACTGATATTCGTAAATTTAATGATTTTTTTAATTTGTCATTACTTTAAAAGTTAAAGCTAATGGGAAACAACTCTCTAATTACAACTTAGACACATTGAAACAATATTTATCACTTGGACGACGATTGATAGCTTCGAGTCATCTGCTCTCGCTATTCTGTCCGTAACCTATTTTATGAGTATCATTTATTTAAGTTGTGTTTGGATTTGTGATGTGGTAGAGAGAGGTATTTATTTACCGTAGTTTTTAAACACAGTCACATATTTAAATCTGCGATAAATAACTAGAGGTTAGAGAAAAGTGTGGTGTCACCATAAAAATCAATAAGCAAAAAGAGGGTTGCGATAGGAAACTGCTTATGTGGTAGAAATTTTACTTTCCATTAATAACTTTCACTACAAGTATTATTTTTCATTATATTCTTAATTAATATGACTAATAATATATTTTTATAAAATATTTTATTTACTAAATTTATTTTATTATTTATAATTTTAATTTTATATAACTAATAATATTTTTTAATTATTTATACAACAATTAATAGTTTATTAAATTAATAAACTTTTTAGTCATTTTATCTCTTTTCAACAACCGCAATCACAACCGCACTTACCAAACACTTATTTTTACGTTTCAGCAGTTACTAAAATAACTATCTCTAATACATAAGTAGATTGATTTCAGCAAATTGTCAACGAACATCGTTCTCTCAAACTAAACCTTAATTTTTGCGAGTCTCGTTTATTAAATGTATAGATGCTCGTTGTAACAGGTGAGCTATAATCTCCTTAAAGTCGTGTAGTTACTAGAATTTTTTATTTATTTATTGATTCTTTTTGTGGTCGGCGCAAATTAGTCGATTCCGTGAAGCATTAGAATTTCGAAACGATACTGAACTGATTCTAAGAGCTTTTCCAGTCTCAAATTGCGCCTTCCGCCGATCTATTCTCTCCCAACTTTACTTTGAGTCAACACTGTCAGACTTGATGTTCCAGAAATTAATTATTTTATTTCTTTTTTAAAAAGCACTGACCTGTTTATTAATGTCATCCAACCGTCCTTCTAGAAGCTCAAGTGCTTGCAATACAATCGCTTCTTTATATATATTTTTTCATTTATTTATTTATTTTAATGTGCTCTCAAGTCAAATTAAGGGGCAATGTTTATTTTTAATTAGTTATCGAGTTTGAAAAAAATATAAGAGAAAAATACTCTGTGCTCTTCATACATATTCTTTGAGTATTAATTCTTTTAAATATCTCACTTTGAAATGTAAGTTTTTTCGGTCAGTTCTTAATAATCAAATATTAAAGATATAAATCTTACATGAATCGTGACTTATGCATAAATCGTTCGTATCTATTTAAATCTTGAATATAATAATAACCGCATAGATGAAGGAAATAAATCACTTATCTTGAGCAGAATTCGTCATGATGTAAAGAAAAAAAGTTTCACCGATTACCACTAGCTCAATGCACAAGTACCTAGTTTAATGGATAGCTCAATGCATAAGTACCTACTCTTTCTGTATTTGTGTTTTGTATGTACTTAATTAGAATAGAGAGGAGACTAATTTATATATACTTCTTTATTGACATTAAATCTTGTACGTCTATCATTAACGATTAAGATTTAATATACTATTAAACTAAGAAAACCTTAAACGAAGTTTAACACGGGCTTATAGAAAATTTGGGTTGCCATATTTCTTACACGAACTTTAAAATAATGATATAAATAAGTTTATTAATCCATTTTAAATTATTTACTCATTCATTCATATGGGTTATTTGGAAACAGTCTTTTTACTATTTAAGAATAAGATTATGTACTACTGGATTTCTTCAATCCTCGCGTTTCAGCAGAATTTCTACTGAGTATTGTTATTGTTGTTGTTATAATTTATTTTAAATTATTTAATAATTTAATAAAACTGCAATAAAGTATAGATTTAAATCAAAAGTAATTCATTGGAATTAAATTTAAGAGTTAAGTTAGATCATTATATTAATAATATTCGATTGATTTATTTTTTTACTAAAAATTTTAAAATAAGAATAACAATTTTTGATAATTTTAAAAAGTAATTAAACTTCAAGAAACAATCCTATGTCGTTTTTACTTTTAAGAAAATAATGTTTTAAGGAATGTTATTATCAAATCTTCAAGTAATGATTCTGAGTTTGAATTTAAATTTGTTAAATGATTAAAAATTAATAAACCTTTTAAATGTTTGCCAATCCTTTACTCGTAAAACGCATGCACGTAATGAACGTGTGTTGAATGCTCATAACTTTTGTCAGGAAACTGAAAAAGGCAGAACAAAGAGGTTGCGAAATAGCTTACTTAATTTGCATATTGTACTCTCCAGTCTCCCATCAAATTTCCCATCAAGTTCTTGGACGCGTTTCATTCTGTAAAGGACAAATTCTAGGTCCCATTCCATGTATAAAAAGTGTAGATTCCACCTTATCCTCGTAGAACTCGGTTAGATACGAGAATGTTTGTATTTCGCAATGGATCCGACCCAAATTAATTGGATTTTAGACTATAATTAACTTTTTTTAAAAAAATTCTGAATTTGGATTCGAGCTGTGGACTACCCAACTCGGTTCGAACTTGTTTTACATAATATATTTCAATTTTAATTCGAACCAAGAATCATGTTGGACATTCTAGATCTCAAACTTGTTTTATTTAAAGTGACGTCATTTTAAAATTTAAAATTTTAAAAAATGACTCGAAGCTTAATCAAGGTTCGATTAAATTTTAGGTCGTGAGTTTTAGATTTTATCAAGCATTGTCAAACTTAGACCCAAACATAAGTTTTCAAGCCAAGTTCAAGCCCAAGGTCCTAAACTCAAATTTTTAATTTTCAAACATTAGATTAGGTCTGAGTTTGAGCTTAGGTTGCCTGATTTAGCTAAACTCGAAGCTCAAATATATTAAATAAAATAGTGTTATTGAGAAGAAAATGACATTATTTTAAAATTTTAAAATTAATCAAACTTGACTCAGCTCTAATTTTATTTTAACCCGCAAGTTTCAAACATGATTGAGTCTCAAATTGAGTTCAAATTTAGGGATCAAAGCTGGATCCACTCCAATACTAAACTTAAATATAATTAATGATATGTCAAGTAATGATTATTTATAATTTATAATATAATTTAAAATAATTATTATTTATAAATATTACAATTTATTAAATAATTATTAATATAATTAATGATATGTCAAGTAATGATTATTTATCATTTATAATATAATTTAAAATAATTATTATTTATAAATATTACAATTTATTAAATAATTATTATCTCACGAATCATACAACATTATCCTTTTCTTTTATATTATCATCGTCTTTAACGTATATGATGAGAGGCATGACCTATTATTCCATTACTTATAGCGATGTACGATGTAGACTACTCCTTCGGACCCATTTACTAGGGAACAATCCTGTTCTTGCTTGCCGTGTGCTTTGACGGTGGCTTCTTAAGGTAGTCCATATCGGTAACGGGACTATTATAATAACTCGTAGCATTAAAGGCTATTGAGTTTGAATGCTTTGAGTGGAATTTTAAGCTAATTCAATAAAAAGACATCTTTTTAGCTTTGACCAAGATTTGATATGAATAAACTCAAGTTGCATTTTTGACACTAGCGACGGCTCAAGCTCAATCCAACTTATTAGCACTCTTAGGGTGTGTTTGGTTGGATAATAATTAATGAAACGGAATAGAACGGAATGGAATGATTTATAATAGAATGAAATGTAATATAGTGAAAAGTTGTTTGGGAGGGATAGAAGAGTTCATAATGTAATGTAGTGAAACATTATTTAGAAGATGGATGTAACGGAACGGAAGGGAACAGTTTATAATGGAATGGAATGTAATATAGTAAAAAGTTATTTGAGACGAATGAAATTGTTCATAATATAATGTAGTGAAACATTATTTAGAAAATAGATAGAACGGAACGGAAGAGAACGATTTATAATATAATTGAATGTAATATATAGTGAAAAGTTGCTTGGGAAGGATGGAAGGACTCATAATGTAATGTAGTAAAATATTGTTTGAAAGATCGATGAAATGAAATGTAATGTATAATAAATGCCTATTATATTTCTGATATTAAAATGATTGTTGCAAGAGATTTAACACTATAATTTTAAAACAGAAATCATGTTCAATTAAAAAATTAGGCACAACCGCGACAAATATTTTTTATATATTTTTATTTTAAAATAAAAAAAGTTTTATTGTTTTATTATTAATTATATACAATTTATTAATAATTATATAAAAATAATATTATTAATTATTTAATAAATTTTATTCTATTATATGTGATTTATATTTAAAAATTATTTATTTATATTTTTTATTTATATAGAAATATATATAAACAATTACA
>JAOTAY010000007.1:28794453-28807858 GCA_025629805.1 Erythroxylum baracoense | reverse complement strand
TTAAAAATTATTTATTTATATTTTTATTTATATAGAAATATATACAAACAATTAAAGAATAATTTTTATATATTTTCCATTTTCATTAATAAAAATTTTATTAATTTTATTATTAATTATATATAATTTTTTTATTAATAATATAAAAATATTATTATTAGGGTAAGGATAAATAATATAAAAATATTATTAATTATGTACAAGGGGGTTAGGTTAGAAGAAATAATTGGTATTAAGAAAAATTATTGGGGGTATATTAGGTAGTATGTATTTATTAGTTTACGTTCCATCTTAAACCCTCTGAATCGGAGGTTTCTTATTTTCACTGTTTAGGATAGAATGGAACGTAATATGAAACCCTCCGCTTCCATCCTATTCCGTTCCATTCTATTATGAAACCTTCAATCAAATAATGAAAGTATGTTACGTTCTATTCCGTTTCATTACTAACCCTTCAACCAAACAGAACCTTAAGTTTCGATATAGTCAGGCATGAGTCTGAGTTTGAGTCTAAATTAAGGATAGAGCGACATTCTTACCATCAATTAGAAATCATTACTAACTAATTAAATCAAACAAATGTCTTGATTTTAAATTAAAACGAATAATTTAAATCACTTAATTAGTAAATTAACGCATGATCTTGAAGGTTATTCAATGTACAATAGCAATAAGGTCTTTTCTGATTTAAAAAAAGTAAGATGACCCACCCAAAACATTATAATTAGAGTTTGCATTTGTGTTTAGGTTTTAGCCGGTCCGGTCTAGCTCGAATTCAACAAGTTCAATCTACGTTGTCAAATTCAAGTTCATGTTCTACAACTCAACTCACTCGGAATGTGTAAAGTTAAAATAATGTCATTTTAAACGAACCCGTCATTTTCAAAATGAAATTAAACGAAATTAAAAAATAATAAGGCACGGCTTGATCTCAATCAAGTTCGGATATAGAGTGCGAGTTTTAGATTCGTTCGAACTTCGATTTGAGTCCGGGTCCTTCTAAAAATTTTTAGACCGACCCGAATCGATGATTCACATTGAAATATGTGAGATTTTCACTTGTAATTTGCATTAACTTCGAGAAGTATAGTCATGCACAAACTAAATTTAAAGAACAACCTAAAATCCTCCCATAATACGATTCAAACACTTGACTAAATTATAAATATGTCTAAGATTAAACATGTTTTCAACATGGTTTGGTTCGCCGCATTATTTTACCAATCTTTTACTAACGGCAAGCAAAGTCATGATACACATAACATTATTGATCAGTTACATTATTAGGTCGAATTATGGATATAAAGGTATTTGCACATAAAAACTGTTGACCCAAATTTATAAAAGAAACTTATATAACATCAATTCAAAAAATACATCAAATAAATAAAAAAAGTTGTAGGAAAAATTTGGAAAAAAGGAAATTTTAAAAAAATTCGGGATTAATTTTAAAAAATAAAAGTTTAAATAAATATATATAATTAGAATAAAATTTAACAATCGATTTTTTTGCTTAAATATTTAAATAAGAATATCGAAAAAACATATAAGGATCGAAGTATTTAACCCACAAAATTATTCCATTTACATGCATAAAATATGATTAAAAAATTAAACAAGTTCAAACAATTTAATTGTAAAAATTTTGAACTAACTAACTTTTCGGTTTGATTTACTTTAATAACTTTTGTCGTTAAAAATCAACTAATTTATTAATTAATTGATCTATTTTTATAAACTAATCAAATTTTATAAATTAACATAAACTAATTAATTTTTATTTAACAATCTTAATTTTCAATTAGAAGGATAATATCTTTTAATTATATTTAAAAAATTTTAATTTTATTTAATATTTAATTAATTATATGATAATGATTAAATCTTTTAAATTTTAATTTTATTTTCTTACGTGCACAGTAAGGTTAGGAAAGCAAAGAACACTGAATGAGAGGGAAGCTTGCATGTGAATAACGCGAGTTCCATTTCTCTAGATATTGAAGCACGAGCCAGCAGATTAGAATCATCATACCGTCATAAAGGGCAGTTCTTGAAGACTTGAACCTTTTTCAGTTTGAAACGACACCTCCCTCTCTGAAACTCCCAACAAACACATAAATATGAAATATTATAACTTGGAGCTGGAGTACCT
The DNA here is from genome assembly GCA_025629805.1 of Erythroxylum baracoense. Lineage (NCBI taxonomy): Eukaryota > Viridiplantae > Streptophyta > Magnoliopsida > Malpighiales > Erythroxylaceae > Erythroxylum > Erythroxylum baracoense. The sequence continues at coordinate 28,805,706 of JAOTAY010000007.1, read as the reverse complement.
TGTTTTCGTTAGAGAATTCTACTAAGTATCACTTAATTTTGTCCACATGTTTATATAGACTTGATTATATATAAACATGTGGGCTTGATTATAACAATGGATATTAAGGAATAGTATATTTATCCGAGTGTTTTAAACTTAAAAAGACATGAAATAGTAAGATGATAAAAAAGGACTAATCGGTTCGAGCATTAAGTTAACAGATTAAATTTAAGTTGATTGTATATTTTTGGGTTTGAACAATAATAAAAAATTGGGTAAGATCAGCCTTAGAAAGAACAATTATCAAGTTGTTCATATTCTTCTGAACTCCTGCTGTTTGTTTGATCAAATCCATAAGCCATCCCAGAACAACTTTTACTTATTACATATAGCTCATCTTCCATCAGTACGAATGGTGGATCAGAAGCCAATTGAGAAATGGAAGCTCTACCATGTTCAAAGGATTTCATTCTTGATCACCTGTTCATAAACACAATCAAGAGATAAGGCTATATTTGGTTGGGAGTTTTATAATAGAATAGAATGAAATGTAATATTATTTTATCGTTTGAGAGGAGATTTTATAATGGAATGAAATGGAATAAGATAGAAGAGGAGGGTTTTATATTACATCCTATTCTATCCTAAACAGTAAAAATGAAAAACCTCCGATTTGAAGGGTTTAGGATGGAATATAAAATGATAAACAACTTTACACTATATTACATTATAAACCATTAATCCAAACAACGTTTCACTATATTATATTATGAACCCTTTCATTCCTCCCAAACAACAATTTTCTAATATTATATCTATTTACGTTTCATTCCATTATAAACCATTCAATTCAATTCTATTTCATTCCATTCAATTAAAAATTTTACGTCCAACCAAACAATGTTAAGACTTCTACTCAAGGATCGTGTCACAGGGCGATGGTTAGGTAGTTCGATTTTCTTCCGTGATTTGTTGATAGGTTGAGGAGAAATTTTGAATGATTGGAGCTTAAATGGAGAGTTGCGCCTATCTGGAAGCTCGTTAGAGAGAGTATCAATCTCTTGATTAGGGTTGTAATCTCGATGATGTTTATTAATGAATGGCAATAGCTCTTTTATAATACATCGAGTTTGATATAAAGACTGGAACTTTTAGACTCCTAATTGAATTAGAACTAGACTAATACTGGACTGTCTAATTATGCAAATAGTCGACAAAAATAGAAAACTTAATAATAACTGTCACAGCTACTGCTGCTGTCCTTGCTTCATCTTCCTGGCATAGCTATGTCCATAGAAGGAGTCCATAACATCACTCATCTCCTCCAAAGCAACCTTGCCCACAAGCTCAAAAGTAGGATAAAGCTCACGGAACTCAGCCAAATCTTCCCATATAGCGTCATCTGTTGAATGATCAACCCATTGAACTAAAATTTCCCAACGGCCCTAATTTAGTCTGGAGCGAAGGACATTAGTAGGAATAGCCAAGACCTCACCTCACCATCCTTCACTGGTGGCAAAGGAGACGATCATTGCGGAGGATCCCCTTTATGCGGCTTCAACAAAGAAACATGGAAGACATCATGTAATTTCGCCTCTGTTGGTAAAAGTAAATGATACGCCACTATTCCAATCTTCATAACAACTTGAAATAGCCCATAATATTTCGGAGAAAACTTGTAAAATATTTTTTAGCTAAAGAGCGCTGCCTGTAAGGATGCAAGCGTGGCCACACCTAATCGCCCACCTCATAACTAACTTCACGATGGCTGTCATCATATACACACTTCATCCATTGTTGAGCTAATAAGAGTTTACTTCGTGATTCAGCCAAAATATGATTACGATCACATAATGCAATGTCCACAGCATCAACTTTAGCCGTACCTGGCACATAAGAGAGCAAACGAGGTGGATTGTGACCATAGACTAGTTTAAAGGGAGTAGTTTGTAGTGAACTGTGATATGAAGTATTGTAACAATACTCGACCTAAGGTAGCCAGCTAACCCAATTTTTAGGATGATCCCCAACCAAGCAATGTAAATACATCTCCAGTGTGCAGTTCACTAGCTCAGTTTGGTTGTTCGATTAAGGTTGGTATGTTGATGAGAGAGCTAAGGTAGTACCACATAATTTCAACAACTTCTGCCAGAAACAACTTGTGAAAACTTTATCCCAATCGCTAACAATTGATTGGGTAGGCCATGTAACTTGAAAACATGCTCAAAGAACACATGTGCTACGCTAACAGCCGTAAATGGATGAGTTAGAGGAATAAAATGAGCTGACTTCAAGAGACGATCCACCACAACAAAGAGCATAGATTTTCCCTTTGAACATGGAAGACCTTCGACAAAATCCATGGAAATGTCAGACCAAACTTGCTTAGGAACAAAGAGAGGTTGCAGTAAACCTGCAGGGTGCAAGTTTTCAGATTTTTGTTTTTGGCAAACCGGACAAGCTTGAATAAATTCCTTGAACAAATTTTTCATTCCTCTCCAAGAAAAATCAGCCTTAAGTCTTATTAATGTCTTCTGTAATCCTTCATGTGTATCGCCATAAACACCTACTATGATAGTTGGAATTAAAGGCGAAGTGGGTAGAAAATACACTCTGTCTTTGTGCAAAATTATCCCTTCACATAGACAGCCCAATTTGGCTTGGCTTGCTTTAATGAGATCTTATAAAGCCATTAAGGTTGGATTCTCCGCAATTTCAATCCCAATGTGGTCAAACCAAACCACTTGCAGCATTGAGATAGCATGTAACTCCCCCGCTTCTTCGTCTCAACGAGACAAAGCGTTCGCCATAGTATTGAGGGAACCAGAATTGTAATCAACAAAAAAATCAAAACCCAATAATTTGTTCACCTAATGTTGTTGTGGGCAAGTTGTTAGTTTTTGTTGTAAGAGAAATTTAAGGCTGTAGTGATCGGTAGTGATGGTGAAAAGGTGCCCCCAGAAGTATGGTCGCCAATGTTGTACTACCTTAGATAACTTGATCAATTCCCATTCATATGCTAGCAATTGCAGGTGTTGTTTTGCTAATTTACGATTGAAGAAGGCGATGAGGTGCCCTTCTTTATGTAAAACAACACCAATCCCTGTACCCGATGCATCATATTCCACTACGAATGTTTTTGAAAAGTCCGAAAGTTGAAGAACAGGGGCGTTGGAGAGAGCTTCTTTCCACTGAACAAAAGCCCGTGTCACATCTTCTGACCATGCAGAAGAATTATGCTTAAGCAAGGTTGTAAGAGGTGCTGCTATTTCCTCAAAATTCTTGACAAAATTGCGGTAATAACCCGCCAAACCCAAGAATCCTCACAAGGTTCGTGTCGATTGTGGCGTTGGCCAGTCTCTAATTGCCTGAACCTTGGTGGCATCGGATAAAACTCCTACCTTTGTGACCACATGGCCTATATTCGCCACTTGATTCTTACCAAAAGAGCATTTAGTCTTTTTTAGAAATAGACTATTAAATCGCAAAATATCGAAGACAAGACGAAAATGGTGAACATGCTCCACCTATGTGTTGTTATATATTAATATATCGTCAAAAAACACGAACACAAATTTTCAAAGGTAGAGGTTGAATACCTCATTCATTAGAGCTTGGAATGTAGACGGTGCATTGGTTAAGCCGAATGGCATAACCAAGAAATCAAAGTGCCCATGATACCTCTGAAATGTTGTCTTCTCTATATCTTGGGGATGCATTCGAATTTCATGATACCACGAGCCAAGATCTAATTTAACGAAGTACTTGGCTCCTTGTAGTTCGTCTAGTAACTCGTCGACCACTGGAATTGCGAATTTATCTTTTATAAGTTTGGAGTTTAATTCTCGATAATCGATACAAAAGTGCCATGACCCATCATGCTTCTTAACGAGTAGCACTGGCGATGAGAACGGGGACTGACTAGGATGAATAATTTTCTGAGATAGTATCGCTACACCACTAGATTTGTTCCTGGTACCAGGTTAATTTTGTGATCGCAAGTTCGCTTCAAAGGTAACCCAGTTGGTTCTACAAACAACTCCTTATAATCAATCAACAATCTATCCATCATAGCACGAGGAGGCAGTTGCACAGTGATGGTGCACAACTGAATTAAGCCACTACTGTGAAGATCTACCCTTTGTATTTCATTGCAACCCATCCAAAAATGCATAGTTAGAGTTGAAAAATCCCATACAATTTTCCATAATTTCTACAGCCATAGATCTCTAAGTACCACGTCAAATATTTCTAAGGGAATAACAAAAAAATCCAAAGTAAAAGAATATGAATTCACTTTTACTTGAACCCCTTCACACACTCCGGGACTAGGTAATTTTTCACCATTCACGACTGCAACTTGCACCCCAGTTTGCTTTTAATTGACAAACCCAATTGAGATGTAGCTAGCTCACTTATGAAATTATGAATGCTGTCGGAGTCCACGAGAATGAGAACTGGAGTGGCAACAATCTCGGCTTCTACCTGCATGGTTTGGAAATTTTTAATCCCCGTTAGTGCATGAATGGAAATTTCATGGTCTGTACTGCCCTCGTCTTGCCCATCATATTCTTCATCTTCTTTTGAATATGTCACCTCGAGCCAAAACAATTTCTTACAACGATGACCTGATGTGAATTGTTCATCACAGTTATAACAAAGTCCCTTCCCTCTTCTCTCGGCCATCTCAGCTCGGGTTAGGCGCTTAATAATGTTGGAGTTGCATCTGTAGTTGCGAGTTGAGAAGGTGGTGGGGCTGAATGGGTGCTGCGCGCACTCTACCAAGTGCATTTGGGTTTTGGGGTTTGTCCAACAACAATTTATGTTCATACGCCTTTATTAAACTCATAGCTTCTTCTAAATTTGTGGGTTTAGCCATTTGCACATCCAATCGAATTTTTTCTGTGAGTCCCACAACCAAGATGGCAACTTGGTGGTTTGGTATAATTGAATCTATGCGAGCAAGAAGTGCTAGAAATTTTTGTTGGTAAGTCTTTACTGTTCCTGTTTGCTGAAGTGTAATTAGCTCTCCTAAAGGATTGCTATGAATTGAGGACCCAAATATCGTATTGCAAAAATTTTGAAGTCTTCCTAAGTGAGATATGGGTGGGCCTTTTCAAGGTGAACAAACCATAGTTGGGCTGCATCAATCAAATGGAAAGAGGCCAGCCCAATCCATTCCCCAACGGGTGTGCATTGGTGGGTAAAGAATTGCTCACAACGTGTGAGCCATCCCAGGGTTAGTTTTGCCATCGTATGTTGGAAATTCAAGTTTGGTGTCTTACGGAACCACGTTGCCCTCCTTACCTCCTGTATTAGATTCCATATGATGCATACCACGGATGTGGCTGGTGGCATCCCTATTTTGTTTAGTGCCTGATGACTCGCTGCCGACCGATAGGGGGTCCACACGAGCAGCAAGGGTTGCTTGGCCGTCAGACAACTTTCTAAACATCTCCAAGACAAGGGCCATTGGGTTTGGAATTCCAGTGTCATTATTGTCCCTTATGAAGGTTGACTCTGATACCAAATTGTTAAGACTTCTACTCAAAGATCGTGTCACAGGGCGACAGTCAGTTCAGTTTTCTTCTGTGATGTATGGACGTGATGAGGAGCAATTGTGAATGATTGGAGCTCAAACGGAGAGCTGTGCCTATCCGAATGCTCGTTAGAGGGAGCTATCAATCTCTTAATTAGGGTTGTCATCTCGATGATGTTTATTAATGAATGGCAATAGCCCTTTTATAGTACATCGAGTTTGAAACAAAGGCTAGAACTTCTATACTCCTAATTGAATTAGACTAGACTAATTCTGGACTTTAGACTCCTTATTGAATTAGAACTAGACTAATACTAGACTCTCTAATTATGCAAATCGTCGACAAAAATAGAAAACTCAATAATAACTGTCACAACTACTGCTGCTGTCCTTGCTTCATCTTCCTGGCATAGCTATGTCTACAGAAGGAGTCCATAACACATAGGCTAAGGGAACTACAAATTTTACGCCAATACTGCAGAAACAAGCTCAGCTAATTCCAGCTCCATTGTATCCACAGATTGAATGATGAAAAATTGAATATAAGCATATTGCTGGAGAAAACTTTTCTCTTTTCTACGATCTCATGATCTTTGGTGGTGCTAAAATGGAACAACAACCACCAGTTCTCACAATGACTTAAAAATGTAGTCCAAATAACTTGTGAAACTTATGATTGCTTCTATTTGTTCATCAATGCATTAGTAAGTTAGGGTGAAAGTTGAACAAACAGAAGCATACTTGAGCTATAAACATGTAGATAAAAGATTAGTATATGAGTGAAGCTAATAACTCAAAACAACAATTAATAAACGAACCTTCTGCTAAACATATTCACTCTTATCTTTTAATGCATCAGGATTCATTTCAGTATCACTAATGAGGGAAAATCATTTTGTCTTTCCTATTTTATTGCTTCTGTTTCAACAATTTTCTCCAATCATTCATCAAATTAAAATACAAAAATATAGAAACCATCATTTCGTTGTAACACAAAAGCCACAAGTTCACAATCCATATCTACAGAACAATGGATCCTACACGACAATCCATCTCTGCAAAAACACTAAAAAACATGCGTCCCATCTGGCAAACATGGTTATATGTTATAACATACTAGATACTTATTCTTAACTTTATACTTTTAGTGGTTCATATTGCTAATCTGTACTTCCTAGCAGAGGAAATGATTCATCTGGTTGTAAACCATATATGCAGATATTGGTAAGACAATTGCATTCCTTTTGACTTGAGTTGAACATATAATGATTTTAATCAGGTGTAAGCTTCCCATAACCAAAGTATAAAAACAACTGAAATTGAGAACTAAGAAAATAAAAAATGCATAATCTTTTACCAGACTCCTGAGATACAGTACCAGAAACTTGGGAAACCTTCCTTAATGAACTCTAAACCAACTATGTCATCACCAAGTTAAAGATCATCTATTTGAATCAAACATAATTGAGATCAAGTACATAGGGTGCTGTCTAACAATTTAAACAAAAAATCTGAAGCAAGGCAAAAGTAAAAAGTGGTTACCTTATCAGGTTCTTTGACAAAGAAAGATCAAACACAAGTGTGTTGGATTAAGAATTGAGACAATTATGTTGGAGAATAAGCTCCTGGAAAATATAATAGCTATAAAAGAACTTTTAACAACCAAGTGGTAGGCAAGAACAAAATGGGCAGAACTGACACAATTTTCATTCATCTGATCAAAGCATTCTATACACAAAAGAAATAACAACTTAACAAAAAACAAGGACACACTATTCCACTACCACACTACTCACAACTATTCTCTAAAAAAATAGCAACTTGAGCCTAAGGAATAGGAACAAACTAACAGCTTAATTCAAAGAATAGTAAAACATGTTTCAGCATTAGTTTCCAATATTCTCCCCCTTAATATAGAAATCAATAATGTTGGAAAAATTGAAGAATTAAATCCCACAAGCAAAGTAAGCAAGAAAATAATACGCAAAAATTTAGCGTAGTTCACCCTCTAATTTGAGATACGCTCACGGGACAAACTCTAAATAAAACTTCCACTAATAAAAATAGTAGGTACAGAGAGTGAAAAATAATACAAAAAATAGTGACACTCATACACAAGGTGTTTTCCAAATTTACTATCCCTAGGATACTATCATCACTATTTTGTCACTCACCCTTTTAGGAAAAGCGTTTCTTAAAAACACCCAAAATCACTTCCTTACTCAAGACTTTAAAACATTACCACATATATATGTATTTGGAAGCATGCTTATGAAAGAGGAGGGAGGGTCTTTATATAGACCCTCCACCGCCTCTTTGCATCTCAAGCATAGAGCTTGCATGCAAGTTGTTTATGACAACTTGTTGCGTGGTGACAACTTGCTTCTTTTTTTGATAAATAACTATGTCGGTATCGCCTTACAGTTCTCCCCTACCATCTACATGGTATTTACTATCATTCCTGCAGATGATCGACAGAACTCAAACTTTCCTCTGGGTAGAACTTTTGTCATCATATCTGATCCATTCTCATCTGTATGAATCTTCTCAAGCTGTGATAACTTCTTCTCTAACACCTCTTTGATCCAGTGATATCTCACATCAATATGCTTTGATCTTGAATGGAATGAGAAATTTTTTCTCAAGGTGAATAGCACTCTGGTTGTCGCAAAACAGTTGATATCTATTCTGTTGAAAATCAAGTTCATCTAAGAACTTCTTCGTTTATAGGAGCTCCTTGCATGCTTTAGTTGCAGCAATAAATTCTGCTTCAATGGTGAATAGAACAACACACTTCTACAATTTTGATTTCCATGACATGACTCTCCCTGCAAAGATAAATAGGTAACCTAAAATAGACTTTCTCAAGTCAACATTACCGGCCATGTTTGCATCTGTGTAACCAACTAACACAGGCTTGGTAGTTCCAAAACATAAGCATATTTTGGAAGTATCACGTAAATATCAGAGAATCCACTTCACAGCATCCCAATGTTCCTTACCAGGATTTGAAAGGAACTTACTCACTACTCCAACTGCGTGCGTAATATCTGGCTGTGTACATACCATAGTGTACATCAAACTTCCAACTGCAGAAGCATATGAGACTTTCATCATCTCTTCCTTCTCTTCATCTGTCGAAGGGCATTGCTTTATACTTAACCTAAAGTTATTAGCAAGAGGACAATTAACCGCTTTAGCTTTGTCCATGTTGAACCTTTAAAGTACTTTCTCAATGTACTTCTCTTCTGGTAACCATAGTTTCCTAGCATCTTTGTCTTTAATAATTGTCACGCCAAGAATCTATTTTGCTAGCCTCAAGTTTTTCATGTCAAAAGACTTGCTTAACTGCTTCTTCAAACTATTAATCCTGTTAATATTTTGACCAACAATCAACATATCATCAACATAAAGTAAAAGAATAATGAAATCATCACCAGAGAATTTCTGAACAAAAACATAGTGATCTGAAGTAGTCTTCTTATGGCCTTGCTCTCCCATAAATGTTTCAAACTTCTTATACCACTGTCTCGATGTCTGTTTTAAACCATAAAGGCTTTTTATCAATCTACACACATAGTCCTCTTTTCCTTTTTCCTTGAAACCCTCTGGCTGCTCCATATATATCTCTTCTTCCAATTTTCCATGAAGAAAAGCTATCTTAACATCTAATTGCTTGATTTCTAAGTCTAGACTTGCTGCTAAACTAACCACTGTATAGATGGATGTCATTTTAACAACTAGTGAAAATATCTCGTCAAAATCAATACCTTTTCTTTGATTAAATCCTTTAACAACCAATCTAGCTTTGAATCTTGGATGAGGATTGTGTTCATCATGCTTAATCTTGAACACCCACTTATTTTTCAAAGCTTTCTTGCCTTTTAGAAACTTCACCAGCTTAAAAGTTTTATTCTCATGTAAAGACTTTTTCTCATCTTGCATGACTTCAAACCGATTCATCTTATGTTTATTTATCATAGCCTTTTTAAAATTCTCAGGTTCTCTCCCATCAGTAAGTAACGCATACTGATCACTGGAGTATCTAGTAGTGGCTTATCTTACTCGCGTAGATCTCCTTATTGGAACCTGAGCAGTTTCTGGTGATAGTGGTTGATTTTGGACATCATCTTCATCAGAATCTTCACCTGATTGATTTTGAACAGGAGCATCATCATCAGCTATATTCGGTTGGTGATTTTCAATTTCATCTCCAAATTATCTTAGCATTATTTTTGGAAGAATTAACTCTAGGTCCATTGGGTCATCATTAGTTCTTGGAACATCCATTTTCACTTTGTCAAGATCTTCAATGGTTTCATCTTCGACAAATATAGCAACATGGCTCTGAATCAACTTCTTCTAGAATGGATCATAAAACCGATAACCGAATTGATCTTCTCCATAATCAATAAATATACACTGGCGAGTCTTGACGTCAAGCTTGGATCTCTCATCTTTAGAAATATGAACATAAGCTTTGCAACTAAAAATCTTTAGAAGATCATAAGAAACATCCTTTCTTCACCATACTTTCTCTAGAACACAGACTGTAAAAGAATGCATGGTGAGCGATTTAATACATGAACTGTTGTGAATAGAGCCTCACCCCAAAATGTCTTAGGCAACTTTGCATGTGAGAGTAGGCATTTAACTCTCTCCATCAAAGACTTGTTCATCTTTTCAGCTAAGCCATCCAATTGCGGTGTCTTAGGAGGAGTAGTCTGATGAAGAATACCATGCTCTTTGCAATAGAAGTCAAATGGTTCAATATACTCTCCATCATTGTCTATTTGAATGCATTTCAACTTCTTCACAGTTTGTCTTTCAACCGAGGCATGAAATTGCTTGAAAACATCTAGCACTTTATCTTTAGTCTTCAACGTGTATACCCACGTCATCCTAGAATGGTCATCAATGAAAGTCACAAAATATTGAGCACCACCTAGTGAATTTGGCATTCTCAGGTTCTCCCCCATCAGTGTTGGACCCCATTTTCGGAGCCCACCGTTCGGAGTCATTATAAGACGTGAGCGTGCATATTACCCTAAGGGTTATCTCTATGAACCCGTATTAGCCATTTCCCCACAAGAGTGGTGTGCCTACAATAGTCAATCACCAAAATCATAATTGACTTCTTCAACACAATCGTATCTTCAAAACTCTAGTTGTGTTGTAAGGATAGAAGAATGTGTTAGGAAACTATTGCTTCAAGAATCACTTCATTTGGTGGTCGAACGATAAAGTTATGGCCAAAACATTGAAACAGTGTTTAAATCCTTAATCATATTGTACCTATCTTGGGAGAATTAGCATAACTTTCTCTAGAAATCTTGGAATGAGGTCATTCTTAGACCATTTTAAAGAAGACTTCTATATCTACAACTTTCATGAAGACCACAAAGCGAAATTATGCTTCAAAAATGGGTCAAAATCGTAATTTACTGTAGCTATCCCGAGAGTGTCCGTTTAACAGACATAATGTCCTTTCAAACAGACATAGACTGAACTGGGACATTTTTAGACTCGAGAAGGTCCGCTTAGCGGACATTCAAGTCCGTTTAATGGACAGTTATGGGTCAAATTTCACATTTCCAACTCCTTAAGCTACCTAGGACCCATCTTATGCATATCTAACATTCCTAACTCAATTTTCTCATCATTTTCACTTCCATTTCAATTCAAAACATCCACAAAACACATCATACAAGACCATTGATCATAACCAACAA